>CANDYM010000268.1:0-26933 GCA_947397865.1 Polietes domitor
AATTTTTAGCATGGGGCCAACGAGGTAATGTGTCCGCTTTGCACCCAGAAGGTCCTGGGTTCGAATCGTCGCTTGGGAATTTTTTTTCGTTAAATTACTTTTTTAAATAAACAATGTTTAATTTTGTATAATTTTACCAATTTAAAAATTTTTGCTTAAAAAATAAATTTTTAATTCTTTATTAATGTACTTCAAATATTTCATTTTTATTAATTATTAATACTATATAATATCAGTACAATTAAGTAGTGTTAATTTATTTAATGATAATAGTTTGCGGTATAAATTATTTCATACTAAATAAATGTTTTGTTAAGTTTCCTAATGTCAGTTCTAACGAACAAAATGGCTTGCTGTAGTCATTCAGCACTCACAACAGAGCATAGCTGAGATGGTTAGAGTGCCGTAGTAGCAATCAGAAGGTCCGCTGTTCTTCCCCGGTAACGGCAGATTTTTTAAAACAGAAATGGAAACTAGTGAAAAAGTGTTTCCTTTGCAACACTTTAAAATAACTTTTAAGACTCTAAAAATAAAGGACATCCCTCCTATAACAAGCCCATGTTAAATTCATTAGAGAACATCCCAATTTTCACTACTTTCAATTCACAAGATGAACATCTTTTTCGCTTCTTTTCTTTTTGTTGGGTATTAATAACAAGGTCTACGTCTTAAACACATTTCAAGAGTTTAAAGTGGTTACGGAATGAATGTGATGATAGCAAAACACTTCGATGGTAGAATAATCATCTGATGTGCTTTTGTGTTTTTATACCCTCTACCTCCACGATGGGGTAGTATACTCCCATTTGTAATTCTGTTTGTAAAACCTTGTAATATCGACCTGAGACCCTATAACCTATATATATTCTTGATCGTTATAAAATTTTAAGACGATCTAGCCATGTCTGTTGAAAGCACGCTAGCATCTAAGCGATAGGAGCTAGGAGATCAAAATTTTTAAAAAGTGCGTCTTAAAGTCGTAGATCGGTTGGGATTGTCACTGGGTGGAAAATTTCCCTCACAAAGACTGAAAATACCCCTAAAAACCCTAATATTTAGAGAATTTAAGAATGGTTTTTCAGTATGTCTACTTGTATTCACTTGATATTGGGTCTGTGCATTCCCTTATAACAAAAACATGAACAAAAGCGCAATGATCCTTTGCCTGTTGTTTAATTTAATAAATTCTATCACTTTATTGAATTATCAGAAAACAAAAACTCTATTAAAAGAAAAATTATCCTGTATTTAAATACATATTATTAAATTTGTAGTATCTAAGTGTATATATGTATATGATTTTAGTCAGTAAGGATATTTGTATCTATAGACTTAATAATAAAAAAGTGACTCTTATTCGTAAGGGGTGACAACAAACGACAACTGTTAGAAACATTAGAAAATCTATATAAAAATTTGAATTTTCGAACAAACTGAAAGCTGGATATCCCAAAAGAGCAGGTTTTGGACATCACTAATAGGATCTGAAAATTAACTCGTTTCACTTATGTTCCTTTCATTGCTATGGTCAGACATATTTCGATGCTGTGACCTCAAAAGGTTGAGTAAAACTTATCGGTAATTTTTCAAATACGAGTGCTGTACACATATGTACTAGTCCATATTCCAATGCATGAATGGTGGATATGAAAAAGAATGATGATGCTGCCTCTGATGTAAATGTTGTTGTTCATGGTGGCACATACATATACATATGTACAAATGTGAATATCTTTTGAGATTTATTCAAGTTGCACTATTCACTGCAGCATCCAGCATGAGTACTCTACTCTGCTGCCTCTTTTATTTACCATTACCACACTACTTCTAACAAAAGCTTTAGCGGTCTACAAATTCTACATGCAAATGCAAAGTACCAGCGCTGTTACGGCGAAACACATGTCCCGACAATATGCTCGATTCGCGCATAAAAATAATCTTAATATACAGACTTTGTTGCAGACTTTCCCTTTCTCTTACATGTTGTGGTACAATAGAGATATGATGAAAGACAGATCCGTTTGCATTTGGAAGGATACGAGTATGTTTTTACATGGAATAATAGCAGACCACTCTTATACGAAGCCCATCTTTGTTTTTTGCATATGCCCTTTAAGAGTGTTCATTAGAACATATTTCTATTCAAATAGCTTGTTGTGCCCAGTACTGCACGTTAATTATTTTTATCACTCTTTAACATAAAGTAACTTTCGAGTTAAATGATTCTTCGGACAATTTGTTCTTGCTTTTGTTCAATCAATATGAGTAGAAATAAATGAATAGATAAAATAAAATATTTGGAATATTTACATTTGTTCGAAATATAATTTAATTTATTTTTTGTGTTCACTGAAAGAAAAAAATACATTTCCGCAATGAAATCTAACATTGCATCGATGATTTAGTTTGTTTTGTTTCAATTGATTTATAAAATATAAACATATTATTGGAAATTACAATTGAAGATTACTACGACTAGAAAAATAATAGAAAACAAGTAAAAATGGTGTCAAGTTCGGCCAGGGCTAAGAGTATATACCCTCCACATGACTTGCATTCCATAGAGCCTGTCGATTTTCGTAAAAGTGTAGTAACAGTACAGAAAAATGTTAATTTTGTTTAATGTTGCCAAAACAAAACAAATACAAATATTGAAAAAATAGATTTGTAAATAAACAAGTAAGGAAAGGCTAAAGTCGGGCGAGGCCGACTCTATGATACACTACACTTTATATCCGATTTACTTTCTATCCAATTCAATTTGGTGAAAAGTGAAAACGGGAAATTTTTTTATACTGTAAATGTATGTGTTCGCAAAAAAATTTTAAATAGGAAAAGACATTTGTATGAGGATATATAGAAACCTCGAACGAAATAGGTGAAATATAAAATGCATAGTTTGGACAAAATCGGTTAAACTTTTGGGAGCAACATTTGTATTTGGGCTATATTTAAATCTGAACCGATCTTACCCACTTTCACCATAGTTTTGTTTAGTTGGACTATAAGATGTTATGCCAATTTTAAAGATAATCGGCATCTGTATGGGAGCTATATCTAAATCTGAACCGATCTAGCCCGCTTTAGCCACAGGTGTTTCTAGTTAGATTATAAGATGTTTTGCCAAATTTAAAAAATGTTAAATCGGGAGCGTCATTTTTATGGGGGCTATATCAAAATCTGAACCGATCTTACCCAATTTCTGCATAGGTGTTTCCAGTTGGATTATAAGATGTTGTGCCAAATTTATAGAAAATCGAGTAAAATATGTGCTTTCTAGAGCGGAAAATGTCAATCCGGGAGCGACATTTGTATGGGGGCTATATCTAAATCTGAACCGATTTGCCTCAAATTAAATAGCGTTCGTCCTTGATCCACAAAACTTAGTTGTGCCAATGCTTGTTAAGATCGGACTATAATTGCGACCTGTATCGTGATTACAAGAATAGATGGACAGACGGACGGACATTGCTAAATCGACTCAAAAAGTTATTCTATGCCGATCTGTATAATAAACGATGGATCTAACTCGTTTCCTTTTGCGTGTTACAAACAAATGCACAAAGACAGTATTATGTATGTATAATCGTGGAGTGTATAATTAATAAATAGGCAATGCAATCAATATGTTTATACTACAGATATCGAAATAATACTTCAATTCAATTGAAAAAGTAAATAAGGCAGCAATCAAATCAAAAAAGCTTTAATACCATAAATATTGGGAGCTAGTGGAAGCATTTTCAGCTACAACAATTTGGTTGGTTGTATTTCCATCCTAGTATAATTTGATAAGTACATATTTTGATAATACATTATCTCTCACGTACACATTTTTGCAGTAAAAGTAAAAAATACGATTTGAAAATATGGTTTATTTTGCAAGTCTAAGCAGTCAGCGGAATGTGTGCACCGAATTTCATTATTCTAGCTGCAGCTGTTTGTTTGGTACGATTTTGTATCCCTCTAATTCCCATTTTACCCCTTAAAAGAACGAATTTGGCAAAAAACTTATATATTATGTATCCACTCGATCATGCCCACTTTCAATCCCAACCGATCTACAACTATTGGACGTATTTTGGGAAATTTTGGACGTCCTGGCTCCTTTCGTTTACATACTAGCGTGCTTTCAACAGACGGATGTACGGACATGGCTAGATCGTCTTAGAATTGTATGACGATCATGAATATATATGAGTCATTCCATGTCAAGCGGTACGTTTTTTGACCTCGATAGCTGCGATTGTTTTGAAAGTTTGTGTATGTATTCTTCTCATAAAAATATTGTATACGTATTTTAATTTCTTTTTTCATGAGTTATGACCAATTTAACAGTGAAAAATACTACTTTTTCAAAAGGGTGTGTTCATTAAATCGCCTGTAACTCATGAAAGACTTGAGCGATTTTAATGTGTTATACCTTGTTTTGAAAGTAATTTCAATTCAATAGTTTTAAACCAATTCCATAAGATTTCGACCCAACACGGATTTCTACCATCGTCGATTTTGATTAAATTCGGCACGTACATTGCGGGCAATATACTCTTTACCGTAGCTCTAAATAGTTCGTGATTTAAGTTTTACAGATATATGAGATATGGCTTCCTTATCGATATCATAACTTTGGATCGCGTCATCAGATTTTAACGATATTGATCTCATCCAAGAGATTTGCACCTCCTCTTTCCGAATCTGGATGTCCTTCATCCATCATTGCGATAGTCTTTGCAATGAGTAAGTCGTTGACCAAAATAAGGTAAATACTTATGTTGGAGTTAACAGAGGACAAATGAGAATTGCTTGTATTCAACCGAATAAAGTCGACACACTAAAAACGTAGTTATATAATATGAAACATTTCATAAAAACTATGAAATCTTTCATTATATTTATGAAGACATTTCATAACACAAATATTTTATTGATTATGTCATATTTCATAATATTTAAGAATTGTTTATTTAATACTATGAAATATTTATTTGGTCTTATGAAACTAAATTTCATTAAATTAACAATTTAGTTTTATGAAATGTTTATGAAAAAATTGTATGAAACATTTCATTTTATTTATGAATTTTTCATACATATTAAGAAAAAAATCACAAAATTTATGAAGAACCTTTTATGAAATCGCTTAATAAATATTATGAATCTATATATATAATAGAGTTGCGTGATTGAGTGACTGACTGACTGATCACTCCCCAGATCAAACGGCTTGAGCTAGAATCGAGCAATTTGTTGTGTACATTTCTCTTACAGTGTAAAGGTGTGATAAGACAGGATTTTTCGAAATTCGTACTTTTAAGGGGTAAAACGGGGTAAAAAGTTATAAAAATTGTACCACCGCAATGACCAAACGGATGGGCCTGGAATCTTGAAATTTGGTATGGACATTCCTCCTGCGGCATGCAGGCATCCCAAAAAGTGGTATTTGCAAAATTCGTACTTTTGGGGATTAAATGGGACAAAAATGATACAAATAACACGGCTGAAGCTAGAAGCATGAACTTTGGTGTGTACATTTCCCTTACAGCGTAGAGATAAGGTATGAAGGGAGTTTTTCGTAATTCAGCCAGCGAGCCAGACGGACGTGAAAGGGACTTGGTTTTAAATCTCTCCTTCAATGCGTTACGCTTTTTTCTATCCTACTCTGTAGTGAGGGTATAATTTTCACAGCAAAGAAACGTGCAAATAATTTTCTACTTTATATAATTTTTTGTAAAAAATTGTTTCCATTTTGTGCCTATAAATTATACTGTTGACTACGTATAAATGAATGGCACAATATAAATGGATTTTTTTATACCCTACACCACTTCGTGGTCTAGGGTATTATAAGTTAGTTTCTCGCCAAATGTTTGTAACACAAAGAAATAATCGAGCTAGACCCACCTTTAAGTATACCGATCGGCTTAGCATCACCAGCTGAGTCGATTTAACGATGTCTGTCTGTCCGTCCGTCTGCTGTCCATCTAAGCTTGTTCGCACTCTACAGGTCGCAATTGTTGTCCGCTTGTCATGAAACTTGGCAGAAGTTATTTTTTCTGGCCAAGGACCATCGGTATTGAATTTGGTCCTCCAAATTTACCAAATCTGAAGACAATCTGAAACAATATGTGGTTTCTAGAGCGGAAAAAGTCAAATCGGGAGCGAAATTTGTATGGGAGCTATATATAAATCTGTACCGATCTGACCGATATTCACCATGGGTGTTTCTAGTGGAAATATAAGATGTTTTACCAAATCTGAAGACAATCTGATACATTATGTGGTCTCTAGAGCGGAAAAAGTCAAATCGGGAGAGAAATTTGTATGGGGGCTATATATAAATCTGAACCGATCTAACACATTTTTACCACAGGTGTTTCTAGTTACAATATAAGATGTTTTGCCAATTTTAAAGAAAATCTCTTATAATATCTGGTATCTAGAGTGAAAAGAGTCAAATCGGGGGTGAAATTCGTATGGGGCTATATCTAAATCTAAACCGATTTTCTTCAAATTAAATAGCGTTCGTTCTTATCCCGAAAAACATCGTTGTGCAAAGTTTCATTTGGTTCTGTCTACAATTGCGACCTGTATCGTGATTACAAGAATAGATGGACAGACAGACAGACAGGCAGGCTAAATCTACTCAGAAAGTGATTCTAAGTCGATCGGTATACTTAACAATGGGTCTATCCTTCTTCCTTTTGGGTGTTACAAACAAATGCACAAAGACATAATACTCTCGTGGAGTGTATAAAATCCTATGGTGAAAGTGGGTAAGATCGGTTCAGATTTAGATATAGCCCTCATACAAATGTTGCTCCCGAATGTTTAACCGATTTTGGCCAAACTTTACATATTATATTTCACCAATAAACATACATGTTGAAAGCGGGTCCCATCGTTCCAGGTATCAATATACCCTCATACAAATGCCCTTTCCGATTTAACATTTTTTGTGAAATACATACATTTACAGGATGCAAAAATCCTTCCCGATTTCACTTTTTTACCGGACCGACATTTTATATCGGAAGTTTTTCAAATTTTGCAAATTATATTATACTAGCTGAACCCCGCCCACTTCGCTGGGCAAAAAAAAAAACAAATGGTTAAATTTCGTTCCAATTTTCAGCCTTCTAGCTCTCAATAACACTTTTGCAACCTACCCACAAAATGAAAATCCAAAATACGCCATCAAATTCATCATTGTAATGATCAGTGATATATACGTTAAAATTTTCAGTATTCTACCTAAAAAAAAACACTATTTATTATTTATTATTATTTATTTGCCAACTTTGCCCACAAAACGAAATTCCAAATATTGGCATCAAATTGATGTTTCTCGTGGTCAGTAATATATTTACCAATTTTCAGCCTTCTTCTCAAAAACACTTTTGCCACGCCCCACTGCCCACAATACGAAAATCTAAATTTCGGCATCAAATTGATCTTTCTCGTGTTCAGTAATATATACGTTCCAATTTCAGCCTTCTAGCTCAAAAACACTATTGCCACGCCCACTCCGCTCACAAAATGAAAATCCAAATTTCGGTATCATTTTTATCAGTCAGTAATATATATGTACCAATTTTCAGCCTTCTAGATCTCAAAAACACTTTAGCCCCAATGTCCACGAAACGAAAATCCAAATTTCGGCATCAATGTGATCTTTATCGTCGTCAGTAATACATACATTCCAATTTTCAGCCTTCTAGCTCAAAGAACGCTATTGCACGGCCCACTCCGCCCACAAAACGAAAATCCAAATTTCGGCATCATATTTATCATTCTCGTGGTCAGTAGTATATATGTACCTATTTTCAGCCTTCTAGCTCTCAAAAACACTTTAGCCCCAATGTCCACGAAACGAAAATCCAAATTTCGGCATCAAATTGATCTTTCTCGTGGTCAGTAATATATACCTTCCAATTTTCAGCCTTCTAGCTCAAAAAAACTATTGCCACGCACACTCCACCTACAAAACGAAAATCCAAATTTGGACATCATATTTATCATTCTCGTGGTCAGTAATATATATGCTCCAATTTTCAGCCTTCTAGCTCAAAAAACACTATTGCCACGCCCACTCCGCCCACAAAATGAAAATCCAAATTTCGGCATCATATTTATCATTTTCGTGGTCAGTAGTATATATTTACCAATTTTCAGCCTTCTAGCTCCCAAAAACACTATTGCCACGCCCACAAAATGAAAATCCAAATTTCGGCATCATATTTATCATTTTCGTGGTCAGTAGTATATATGTACCAATTTTCAGCCTTCACACTATTGCCACGCCCACAAAATGAAAATCCAAATTTCGGCATCATATTTATCATTCTCGTGTTCAGTAATATATACGCTCCAATTTTCAGCCTTCTAGCTCAAAAAACACTTTTGCCACGCCCACTCCGCCCACAAAAAGAAAATCCAAAATTCGACATCATATTTATCATTCTCGTGGTCAGTAGTATATATGTACCAATTTTCAGCCTTCTAGCTCCCAAAAACACTATTGCCACGCCCGCTCCGCCCACAGAGCAAATTTTTAAAAATTCTATAGCCTATAGTTCCTTCCAGACCTGCATCTATCTGTACTGAAAATTTCAACAACATCGGTTCAGCCGTTTACACGTGATTGCGGAACAAACAAACAAACAGACAGACTTACACTTAGGTTTTATAATATTAATAGGGATAATAGGGATTTGTATTTCATACTAAGAATACCTACTTTACAAGTGATCTATATGGGCCCATTTTTATACACTCCACGAGTGTATTATGGCTTTGTGCATTTGTTTGTAACACCCAAAAGGAAGCAGGATAGACCCATTGTTAAATATACCGATCGACTTAGAATCACTTTCTGAGTCGATTTAGCAATGTCCGTCTATCTGTCTGTCTGTATGTCTGTCTGTCTGTCCGTCTGTCTGTCTGACCATATATTGTTGTAATCAAACTACAGGTCGCAATTATAGTCCGATCTTAACAAAAATTGGCACAAGTAAGTTTTGTGGATCAAGGACGAACGATATTAATTTGGGGCAAATCGGTTCAGATTTAGATATAGCCTCCATACAAATGTCTCTCCCGATTTGACATTTTCCGCTCTAGAAACTATATATTGTACCCAATTTTCTTTAAATATGGCACAACACCTTATAATCCAACTAGAGACACCTATGCAAAAATTGGATAAGATCGGTTCAGATTTAGATATATCCCCCATACAAATGTCGCTTCCGATTTGACATTTTCCGCTCTAGAAACGACATATTGTACCCGATTTTCTTTAAATTTGACACAATATCTTACAATCCAACTAGAAACACCTATGCAGAAAGTGGGTAAGATCGGTTCAGATTTAGATATAGCCCCCATACAAATGTCGCTCCCGATTTGACATTTTCCGCTCTAGAAACCACATATTGTACCCGATTTTCTTTAAAGTTGACGTAACATCTTATAATTCAACTAGAAACACATATGCAGAAATTAGGTAAGATCGGTTCAGATTTAGATATAGCCCCCACACAAATGTCGCTCCCGATTTGACATTTTACGCTGTAGAAACTACATATTGTACCCGATTTTCTTTAACTTTGTCACAACATCTTATAATCCAACTAGAAACACCTATGCAGAAAGTGGGTAAGATCGCTTCAGATTTAGATATAGCCCCCATACAAATGTCGGTCCCGATTTGACATTTTCCGCTCTAGAAACCACATATTGTATCTGATTTTCTTTATCTTTGTCACAACATCTTAAAATCCAACTAGAAGCACCTATGCAGAAAGTGGGTAAGATCGGTTCAGATTTAGATATAGCCCCCATACAAATGTCGCTCCCGATTTGACATTTTCCGCTCTAGAAACCACATATTGTACCCGCTTTTTTTTAACTTTGTCACAACATCTTATAATCCAACTAGAAACACCTATGCAGAAAGTGGGTAAGATCGGTTCAGATTTAGATATAGCCCCCATACAAATGTCGCTCCCGATTTGACATTTTCCGCTCTAGAAACCACATATTGTACCCGATTTTCTTTAACTTTGTCACAATATTTTTAATCCAACTAGAAACACTTATGCAAAAATTGGGTAAGATCGGTTTAGATTTAGATATAGCCCCCAAACAAATGTGGCTCCCGATTTGACTTTTGCCGCGTTAGAAACCACATATTGTACTCGATTTTCTTTAAATTTGGCACAACAGCTTATAATCCAAGTAAAAAACCTATGGTGAAAGTGGCTAAGATCGGTTCAGATTTAGATATAACGCAAATTCAAATGTTGCTCCCAAATGTTTAACCGATTTTGGTCAAACTATACATATCATATTTAACCTATTTCGTTCTAGATTTCAATATACCCCCATACAAATGTCCTTTCCGATTTAAAATTTTTTGTCAAACACACACATTTACAGGATGAAAAAATCCTGCCCGTTTTCACTTTTTCACCGAATTAAATTGTATTCGGATAGAAAGTGGAGTGTATCATAGAGTCGGCCCGACTTTAGCCTTTCCTTACTTGTTTAATGTAGCGCCCTTACAAATGGCCCCCTTTTTTATTATTACCCCTGTAGGACCCACAATTTGCATCGAAAATTTATCAAATTTTGCATTTTGTATTATATTTCAACTAAGAAGACATATTATGAAAGTCAAATATATGGGTCCAAATTGGGCCCCCACTCTACTCTATTACATATTACATGTGGGTTCTACATCGTACATTAGATATCGATATAATTTTGCTTATCATGTCATATTTCAACTAAGAACATAAAACTGCAACAACAACTGCATAAAATTGCTCCCATGAAACACCTGGGTTTAGTAATAATAGCGGGGTATATACGCCGGGAGTGGTGTAGGGTATTATATAGTCGGCCCCGCCCGACTTTAGCCTTTCCTTACTTGTTAATTTGTACAAAGTGTTTAAATCGTAGCGAAAAGTTAGTGTAAATGTACCTCTGAATACGTAGCGACTCTTCAAAAGTTGTGAGCGTTTACAAACGATTTACGCTGAAAGTGATATCCTTACACTAAGGCAATTTCAAAATATAAAAAACAGTTTGAATACCGATATAAAATACTGTCAATACCATATTATTTTTCCGCGTACGAAGTAGCGGGTATTTGCTAGCGTAGTAGAACAATATAGTTACAACGTTTTTGAATTTTATGTCAATTGATTGTATATTAAAATGTTAATACAATTATTGTAATTGTTTAATACCTTTACAATAAGATGGCACATAATCTTAAATTTCTGTTAATTTAAAACCGGTTGACATTTAGCCGCGATTATAATTGCTCATTTTTGTCAATGAATTTAAAAAAATTTTCAAAAATAATACTATTAAATTTAATACAATTCATGCTTCGCAGATGTGCAATATTAACCGCCCAGGGTTCCATTAACACATTACACCGCGTAAATTGCACTTCGTATTTTTCTGAAAACCAAAACGAATGTTTTCAGTAAATGAAAGATTAGAAATAAATATTAAAATATTATTTCATTTATTTTGAGTAGTCTTTGATTTTGGTCTTTTATTGCATTTTAGAATGGAAACTGTATAAAATTACTTTTAGTTGCTTATTTCCTATTTCATTTGAGGTTTGTAAGGCAAATATAAACTTTCAATTTTTGCCTCATATGCTATAAAGGGTCTAATGGGCTTGCTATCATTTTATACCCCACCTTAACAAAATTTAACCACATCATTGTTTGTTGTCATATTATTGATTTTTGCATTGATTTATATTTATTTATACAGCAATTTATAAATCGACATGTAAATTCAGTAAGTAGTCACATGTGTTTTGTCTATCTGTCTTATGAAGAATGGATGTGTGAATGAAATATTTAAGCGGATTAATCTTTAGATTACTTTGATATTTTGTTCCATTCATAATTGAACCACATCAATATTATCTTAATAAAAAGAAATGACAATAATTTCCTAAATAATTTGTGTTTTATTCCAAATCAACATCGGCCCTTAAAATTTAACCACCCTTTAGTATTATATTTATATAGCAGTAGACTATCATTAATATAATAGTAATAAAGCAATGCAATTTATTTAAAAGTGTGCGTATAAGTGTGCCTTATAGTTTGAAATAGTAAACAAATATAGTAATGTACATAAAAAATATCACAATTTTCCTAATACTTCTATGTAATGTCGACAGCGACTAATCTGCCGGTAATACTAAGGATTGCACTTCGTGGAGGAGGGTATAAAAGGTAGTTTCAGCTATGTCCGTCCGATCTTCTGTCCATCTATTTTTGTAATCAACTCACATATCGCAATTAATTATCCTACATAAAAAATTGTTTCAGATTTACCGATTTTTGCCAGATTTTGTCTGCAACATTATATTACAACTATCACATCCGACCATGTCTCATTATGGCAGCGTATATAAATTTCCCTGCAGATTTGAAATATATTTCATATTTTTGGCTAAAATTTGGCACTGTGTTTTATAATATTTTCACCTAGATTTTTAAATATTACTGTTTGGTAATAGACCACTTTGTAATGGTGTAAAAAGTGAAGAGTACACTGTGGACGACACGCCCTACTCTAGCCTTTCCTTACTTGTTTTACAACTCAAGTTATTTTCTGCAAATTGATAAAGCTACAGCAATAACTTCGTAAAACATTTAAATCATTCCCTTATTATATGAAACCATTGAGCGCCACCTCAGCGTATTATTAAAAGCAACTACATGTAATCGTCTAAGGGCTTACAGCCTGCGTGTCACAACCTAAACATACTAAGGCGCCAATTCTGGTTTTATATAAAAAAAAACATTTTAAACAAACCTTACACCCATTGAATTTACATTTTTTGATTGTTATGTTTTGTGTCCTCCTACAGTTGTCTGTTCGATGTTCGGTTCAAAATGGGAAATAGGCACGTACAGGTGAACGTTTTAATTAAACCTTAATAGCGAACGTATACCTCTAATGTTGTTTTAAAACGTGTATGGGATGGAACCATGTACATATCCATACAGTTAAGCATAATTTTTTGTATGAAATATATATCCTTTTGTTTTGTTCATTTTACTATAGCTGCTGTTAAGTAAACACTTTGACGATGTTCTTTCCTTTTTGTGCCGAAAATTCCCAACAAACTTATTGTGAAGTGAAGAAAAATCAAACAAGGATAAAATGCGAAACGGAAACTATGATATGACAATATTCAAGTAGATTAAAATTAAAATAAAAAATTCAACACATTTCGATTCACATTTGTGATTTTTTCTTCCAATCCATAAATCACTTAGCGTTTCAAATAACCAAAATTCGAAACTTCGCTTCTCCAGTACAATTTCTAAGATCTATTTTAGAAACATTTCCATTATTTTGCCTTCCACATATATAAACAAAGATGTGTGTTTTGTACAACACCAAAAATGTTCACTTGGATGTCCTTAATAGATTGAAAGTTAAGGAAACAATGCTAAATTGTTATATGACCCAATCCATGCCAGGAAATAAGAATAATAATACACTTTTCTTGGAAACAATTTAACGTTTAAGCTGCTGCAAAAATATAAAATGTTTTCCGTGATGGTAGTTAGCCAAATATCAAGTCATTGTCCAGTTTCCAAGCATCTTGATGCTTGCTTTATACCCTACACCACTTCGCGGAATAGTGTATTATAAACTAGAAATAGAAATAATCGAGCTAGACCCACATTTAAGTATAGAGATCGGCTTAGAATCTACAGCTAAATGTGTGTCCATCCGTCTCCGTTGAAATTGCCAAAAATGGTGATTAAATCGCGGAAGCCTTCGGGTCAGGTAATGTTTATATTTTTTTTCATTATTTATACCATATTCAGCAAAAGAAAACACAATTTGAGTGCAATTTAGTGGAAAAAATGCTTTTCCTGCATAATAATCCGTCCGTGCTAATTTTTTCGCATCAATAACGGACGCTATTAAATTTGAAGCAAATCAGTTCAGATTTAAATATATCTTCCATACAAATGTCACTCCCGATTTGACTTTTTTCGCTCTGGATACCACATTTTTTAACCGATATTGTTCAAATTTGGCACAACACGTTATATTTCAACTAGAAACATTTATGGTGACCATCGGTTTACATTTAGGTATAGCTCCCATACAAGTGTCGTTCCAGATTTGACTTTTCCGCTCTAGTAACAAAATTGTTTACCCAATTTTGTTCGCATTTGCACATAACGCTATATTGCATCTACAAACAGCTGTATTTAAATTCGGTGACATCGGCCCATTGTTTGATAAAGCCCCCCCCCATACAAATGTCCCACCGGAAATGTCCAGTTATAAAGAGTGATTTTTTTGAGGTTAGGATTTTCATGCATTAGTATTTGACAGATCACGTGGGATTTCAGACATGGTGTCAAAGAGAAAGATGCTCAGTATGCTTTGACATTTCATCATGAATCGTCTTACAAACGAACAACGCTTGCAAATTATTGAATTTTATTATCAAAATGCGTGCTCTGTTAAGAAAGTTCATTGCGCGCTTCCATTTTATGGTCAGTTTAATCGACCCACTGAAGCGGCTATTCGGGCTATTGTGACTAAATTTCGCACCAAATTTACATTGTTGGACATTAAACCACCAACACGCTTACGTAGAGTGCGAACTGAAGAAAATATCGCAGCTGTATCGGCCAGTGTTAATGATGACCACCAATTTTCGATTCGTCGCCGTTCGCACCAATTGGGTCTCTGTTACTCAAAAACGTGGAAATGCCAAAATTGGACTAAGCGGATGGACCACCTAAGACGCAGCCGCGGTCAACATTTAAATGAAATTATCTTCAAAAAGTAAATGTCATGGACCAATCTAACGTTTCAAATAAAGAACCGATGAGATTTTGCAAATTTTATGCGTTTTTTTTTTTAAAAAGTTATCAAGCTCTTAAAAAATCACCCTTTACAATAAAACTTAATGCATAAACACCCATAAAGAGAGCCTATTTTCACAATTTATTTAATAAAATAATTTGGCGCAAAAACGCGCAACATGTGTTTGCGGAATATTGCAGTTAATACACTGTAACTTAATTAGAAATTCACCATTTGGCGGTAATTTCGTTAAAACATTACATCGGATCTTGGCCAAATTTTGCCTTGAATACCTACGGCGAAAGGGATCTATAAAGCCAATTTTATGGTACAACCCCAAAGTATTGTTATAAACTTCTTACAAATGTCTGTCCGATTTATTATTGCCCTTAAATCTGAATTTGTCGTCGAATCTTGTTCGATTTGTCCGGATCATGATATACTTATATTATATGTGTCCACGTTTTCAAATAGAACACATACGGCTGTCTCGCCAATTTTCATTATTAGAGCTGTGAAACCCTAATACTACATCGGATCTTGATCAAATTTTCCGGATGATGAATTTTTCACATAGGAACACGTACTGTTAAACCACCCATATGGTCCACAGCTTTCATAATGCCCCAATAAACATGCGACCTTGTGTAGATCCCACTCAAATAGGCAAAACCGTATCGATTTTAGACGTATTTTCCACATCAAGATACATTTCAGCAACACTTACAGTAAAAGTGAAACATTATGCAATGATTTATGCAATGTTTACATAGAACTCAAGACTCAAATTATTACAGCCAATCTTGGTGAAAATGACCTTTCCAAGATGCAGCTACAATGAGAGAGGTTTGGAGTAACATAATGTAAACCAGGTATAGACGCATGGAGTGGTATAGGATATCATATAGTCATGACATTTTTAAATGTCATGAAAAATGGCTTATCGAATCAACATCTTACAGCTCAAAAGCTAAAAAATTAAATTAGTTCTCTAAATTCGCCATTGTAAAATAAATTTTTCCAATGAAGTACAAAAATTAAATGAGAGCTTAAAATATGTTTTCAATGTTATCGATAATTTCACTGAATCTCAAATAAATCCAAGATTTTGCTTTGTGGAAAAATGGGATGCGTATACGGCTACAAGCAATAAAACGAGTGCACTGTGAGAAAAACACAGATACTTATGTAATTTTATAAAATAATAATACAGTATTAATCTTAGTTGGTTAATGCGCTCAACTCTATTTAAAGTTATTATATTACATCACTCACTGCGGACTAACGGTTCATTGAATATTGACAATTTTAAATCTGTGACCAAAGATCTATTTTAGTTGTAAAGTCGAAATTGACGTGAGCAGTCCATGTGCATCGCGTGTTTGCATCTTTATACCCTACACCACTTCGTGTACTAGGGTATTATAAGTTAGTTTTCCGTTAAACGTTTGTAACACCAAGAAATAATCGAGCTAGACCCACCTTTAAGTATAAGGATCGGCGTAGACTCACCAGCTGAATCGATTTAATGAGGTCTGTCTGTCCCTCCGTCTGCTGTCCATCTAAGCTTGTTCGCACTCTACAGTTCGCTATTTTTGTCCGATTTTCATGAAATTTGGCAGAAGATTTATATATAGCCTCCATACAAATATCCCTATAATTTACACTATTACTGCTCTAAAATGCACATTTTACATCGGATCTTGATCAAATTTCCCACACAATGTTACGTTTAGACTAGAAACACCTATTTTGAAAACCAGTTATAGTTAAAGTGGATCTTGATAGAATATTGCAGATCATGTTATATTTCAATACAGAATACCTGATTTGAAAGTGATCTATAAGTGTCCACTTTTTAATGAAGAGCCCTTACAAATGGGCTCCCATTTTTATTATTACCCCTCTATGACCCACATTTTACATCGGAAGATTATCAATTTTTTCAGATTAAATTATATATCAACTAAGAATTCATACTATGAAAGTCAAATATATAGGAGCATTTTTTGGTATAACCCCCATGCAAATTGGGCACCCATTCTACTCTATTACAGTTCTAGAACGCACATCGTGCATTGAATCTCCATACAATTGTGCACATCATGTAATATTTCAACTAAGAATACCTACTTTGAAAGTGATCTATATGAGTCCACTTTTTATGTAGCGCCCTTCTAAATGGCCCCCATTTTTATTATTACAACTCTAGGACCCACATTTTACATCGGAAGTTTTTCAAATTTTGCAGATTATATTATACTGGAACTAAGAATACATACTATGAAAGTCAACTATAGGTGTCTATACTTTGGGTTAATCCAAATGGGGCCCCAGCTCTAGAAACTACATCTTACGTTGGATCTTTATCAAATTGTGCAGATCATGATATATTTCAATTTGAAAAATCTGCCGTAAATGAGAACTACTATATAGGCATATGTTTTATCTCAGGCCCTAAGTGTTGCTATAGGCCCCACCAGATGCCCGTCCGATTCACCCTAATACCGCTATATAATCTGTACTTGTCATTAGATCTTGATATATTTTTGCATATCATGTTTTGCATATCATGGAATATCTGCTAGAATATCTGTACTACATAAAACTTCTCCCATGAAACACCTGGGTTTAGTATTCAAGGCGAAGTATATACGCAATTAGTGTGTAGGGTATTATACAGTCGGCCCGTCCGACTTTAGCTTTTCCTTACATGTTTTTATATATTTTATATTAATTTTTAGTAAATTATTTTTAATTAAAATCTCTCTGAAAATGTGTAAATTGTTAATCTAGAATAATAGACAAATCGAACTCAGATTTATTTCGCGATAGTACAAGAACAAATCAATGTAATCAATTCGCAAGGCATACGGCTCTTACCAAATAGAACATTTAGTCTCCCCGAATATATTGTTTAGGCGAAATACGCCGCTTAAGTTGAATAATTTGTTCATCAACACATACGATTTATTCTAAGATTTATTCCAACCCAACTACAAGGAGAAAATTGTACAATAGTTATTGTATACTGATGTCCAAAATAGAGGACATGTAAGGAAAAAATCACTGACATAGTTTAATAACAATGTTCAACAAATTAAGAATTTTTGATTTGAACAAAGTAGATCATTTTTGTAGAAAAACTTATGCAACAGCTGGTCTGAGTTCCTTATTATAGTGGGTCAAAATTGTATTTTTTTGATCGAAGGAAATTAATGTCTGAGAGAATTTTTATTGTCAGAACTATTTAGTGGAATCTATGGGTCAATTTGACACGTTCATCGTGAAAATAAAAAACCTTCCAAAATTACATTTTAGACCGTTCTGAGTATTTTTTCCAAAATGAGGCCGGTCAGACAGTTACTGTGAATGGTCTTCGCTATCACGAGATGATAACGTTCTTTTTATGACTCGAATTGGAAGATATGGATGTGGACGATATGTGGTTTCAACAGGACGGTGCCACTAGCCACCCAGCTAACGAGCTGGCTCTTTTGCGGGACACATTCAATGGCCGTGTTATCTCACGTGGTGGCGATTTCAATTGGCCGCCAAGATAATGTGATTTGACACCATTGGTGGTGTGCCGCTGTAGTCGCTGCGGCCACTTTGCCGATATTTTGTTCCATACATAATTGAACCATACCAATATTATCACAATAAAAGGAAATGAAATCAACATCGACCCTTAACATTTAACCACCCTTTATGTTATTCAAATTAACTGAATCACCTAAAATCGATATTATAAATAAAAAATGTTTGCTTGCGCCGCCACACATCAATATTAGTGGATATAGTGTGACTTAGACCACTTTCAAACTAAAACTAAAGACAATTTTGGTGTGCATAAAATGAGAAATGTCATTGTCAAAAATGAGAAATATAAACGTCAAAAATAAAAGTTCTTCAATTAGAAATTTGATCAAACTAAAGAGGAAAATTGGCATATCTCAATTTTTTGGATTTTTAACTTAGACCACTACCACCAGCCACTATCAGACACCAAAGTTGTATATAAAGCTCTTAAAGTAGCAAAAGTATACGCCAACTTATTCAAATAAAATTCTAGGGTTAAAACTCGTATATATTTTTTATGATCGATCTTTTTCGACAAAAAGTGGGTATTTCGGTAGAGCACGGTCAACAAAAAGTACAAATAGGATAATTTTTGGAAAATGTTCATCTTCGCGGGAGATATGGCCAAATGATTTTGTATGAATGACATTTTTTCTCGCGACCTATCCAACAGATCCAGCCGATTTTTTGCATGTGTATTAAAAGCCAAAGTCGTTTGCATCATTTATGTAGTCAGTTGCGAAAAAAATCTCCAATTGTTTCAAAAATCCAAAATTCGCGGATGCAATTGCATTTATTTCAACTTTCTCTATCCGGATTTCTGAAACAATTCTGTCACAAATATTCCTTATTTAAAAAATAATCTTATAGTCCAGCTGTTCTGAGTTGCTTTTTACAGTGGATAAAAGTTTTAATTTGTCTGTTGAAAGCACGCTAGCTTCCGAACGAAATAAGCTAGTGCTTTCAACTAGTGCTTTGTATATTCCTCCTAACATTTAGAGTATTAAATCTTTTTATACCCTCCACCTCCAGGATGGGAGGTGTAACACCTTGAAATATTCAACAGAGGCCCCATAAAGTATATATATTCTGTATCCTGGGAAAATTCCAAGAAGATTTAGACATGTCCGTCTGTCTGTTCAAAACACGCTAGAAGCCGAACGAAATGAGCTAGAAAATGTTCTCTAAATGTGTCTTATGGTTGCAGGTCGGTTGGGATTGAAAGTGGGCGAAATCGGCACAGAGGGAACAATTTTTCCTTAACAAGGACTGAAATTACCCCTAATGTTTAGACTATTTAAGCAATTTTTTTTGAAAATTTCTGCTTGTAGCGTGGAACCTCCAAAAAGCAAATTAAAGTTTTAGCTGGCGAAATGGTACAAAAAGGAATAAAAATGGTACCAATGATGTAGATACGTAAAGTAGAGCGATTTTTTCAATATTCGTACTTTTAAGGGAGCTAAAGTTGAAATCATCTGACTGTGAATACGCGAAACAAAAATGAATTTTTTGAAATTTGTACTTTTAGCCGGAAAATGGGGCGATTGGGCCGAATGGGGATAAAAATGGTACCATCCCAACGGCTCAGCTATATTAAGGAAATTCGGTGTGTACACTTCTCTGACTACGTAGACGCGAAAAATAAAGAGATATTTCGATATTCGTAAATTTGGGGACAATAAAACTGCTGTAGAACTTTTCCTATCAAAGTGGTACAGACATTTAGGCTATAGCTGAAATCAACAAATTGCAAATTGGGAAAACCGGGCTTAAGGGAAATTGTTTCTACATAATAATATTTTCTGATTACACTTGAAGTTTTATATTTATATATAGTAGAGGACTATTAACATTATAATAATGAAGCACCACAATTTTCCTAATATGGTAGTGCACTTCTATGTAATGTCGACAGCGTCAAATCTGCTGACAATACTGTTGAATGTACTCCGTGGTGTAGGGTTTATAAGATTCGGCCCGGCCGAATTTAACGCGTTTTTACTTGTTAATTTTTACTTGAAGGTGCACTAAAAACATAGTTTTGTCAAAATTCAAATAAACAACAAGAGGTTATTACAAACAAATTCAAAAAAGGGTAATATTTTATTTTGGCCGCAATATTAATCAAAGTGCTTTCCACGATTACTCTTAGGGATTTCAAATTCTCAATGATAATGCTGGTGTATACTGTATGGAGCAAGGCATAGAAAGCTGTTCCATTACACATGGAATTGCTCATATACGAATTGTGTCTATTTTTTCTATTAGCAATTAGTTGCTGTATCACGTGTTACGTGATTGTTAACCGAAATCATTTTTTATAAATGCTACATCGACAAAAACAAAAAGTGTTTGGTGTGTGTGTGTGTCTGTAATTCAAACATTTAATGATACTCGCTCCGTGTAGCATGGGATGGTAACATTAGTTCGGAGGAGTATCATGTCTGTGTGTCAGAGTTCACCATAAAAATGGTATCTATGTGTTTGAGATCCTTTATAGAGGGAAACGTCGGTGTGTGGAATTTGCTTTGGTATTTGTACAAAGGTGTTAGCTTACATAAAGTAATAAACTCCAATGTATACACAACAAGTGTAACTTTTACGGAAATTATAAGTTCCGTATCGTTTCGTTGTTGTATTTCTATCTGCTTCTTACTGTTTGGTGTGGGTAGGGTGGGATTGGCGCACGGGGAGGGGGAGTTCGTTCATGTTGTGTTTGTCTTGTAACATCCAATATTTACAATTTAATTTGCCATTTACAAATGATAATTTTGCGTGTTCAAACAAAAACGTAAAGTCAGCTCGTGAACAAACAGACAAAGCCTCACATGGCACAAAATATATTCACGGGTATCCATAATTAAGCAGCACGTGTTTTTCATATCAATCATTGTGTTGGCTAATGGACGAGGCCATAAAATTATGTACAATTGTTGTAAAATTCCTAGTACCATGGACATCTGTAGGGCAGGTAAAAGCTCGGCAGAATATGACCATGTTGATCACTGAACTCCATTTTAAAACCTGTGGACATTCTATCTAATTTTAATCAATATTTCCAAATTTGTTCTTATATATATATACCCTCCAGGACAGAATGGCGTCTATATTCATTTTCTCATTCCGTTGCAACAACCTGAACATTTTGTGTCGTGGTAAAATTATACGATGAACTAGTCCTCCCCTTCATCTGTTGAAAGTACGCTACACATATCGTTAATTTCATGTCCTGTACCTTTAATTTAAACAAGATACAGAGTCAAATATTTTCCGATTGATTACGGACCCGCCTTGATACATAAAAAATGAAAACATTAAACATCCCAATGATTAAATAAGAAGTTAAGAATTTCTGCCGGAGCTACGTTTCCAAGCTACACATCCATCCTATTATGGTTGCTAGAGAGCTGCTAAATTATGAAGGTCATAGACGTCGGAGGAAAGGAAATACCATAGATTTAATTTAGAAATTTGATTAATATTTAGATAATAGCTGAACCCTCGCCCGCTTCGCCATGCAAAAAAAAAATAACAAATTAAAATTTGCTTTCATATTGATTTTTCTCCTGATCGGTAATACAGGGTGGCTGATGAATACTGCTACCATGCTACTTATTGCTGTTGTTAAAGGACTTATTCTTTGCAGAACTGCATCGAAAGTGAATCCCTTTCAATACTGTGTGGTTTCAACAGGATGATGCGACTTTGTCACATAGCCAGGTCCTGCTATGAGAGAGAATTGCTGCGAAAGTTCCCCAAGAAGGTGATTTCTAGACACTCGACATTTCGTTGCCCCCAAAGTCTCGTGACCTCACTGCACCTATCTTTTTCTTGTGGGGTTTTTTCATCTGGAAGTTTACAAACCAAATCAAAAAAATGGATGATTTGAAGCAATGCATTCGAACAACAATTGAGACAATTCTTACTGCAACTCTGCAGGATGTAATGAATAATGAATTTTGCACATACGTCACCGGCTATCGTCATGTCATTTAAATTCTTTTATTTTTAAACCCGTTAAAAAGGTTTAATAAAAATGTATCGGTTGTCAAATGAACAAAGAAAAAGTAATTTACATGAATTAAACAAAAAGTTATTTTACTTTCTTAATGTAGTGTCATTCATCAGCCACCCGTATATGTACCAATTATAATCAAGGTACTTCCCTGAGATACTAAGGAAATTGATAAGTTCCCTGGAGAACGTTAGTTTACGGCGAATAATGGAAGAAATGTCAAAAATCAAATGATTTTTTTGTTAAGTGTGATTCTCCCCTTTCCATTACCTAAACAAAAAACTTCATTCGTGAATTACATTCAAAACACATAGAAATTCAATCAAATCCGGTTTTAATTTATTTGGGAAGGTTACGCCCACTTTCAACTCAACTCAACTCACACAAAATTTTAGCACTCTAGGTGTCATAGACCATTTTCTATAATATGTTTTCTCTTCGTATGTGAGGTACCACGCCAACTTTCCCAATACCGCCCATTTTTGGCACAACTACGCAGTTTTAGGCTAGATGCACTCACACAAAAGTTAAGTATTGTAGCTGTCATATAACTGAATATATTCGATAATAGGTTTTAACTTCGTATGGGAGGTACCACGACCACTTTTCCAATACCGGCACAGTTCCATTTTTGGCACAGTTACGCACATTGATGCTAGATGCACTCACACACAATTTCAGTATTGTATCTGTCATAGAACTGAATATATTCGAAAATGGGTTTTAACTTCGTATGGGAGGTGCCACGCCCACTTTGTGAACTTTCACAAAAATTCAAGACTGTAGCTGCAATAGTATTCCGAATATGCTAATTTATAAAAAACGAATAAACCCCTAATTTGTGTGGGAAGTGCCACGCCCACTGATAATATCAAACAATTATATAGCGTATTTTCACCACCGGTTCAGCATGAACATACTGTGAAAATGTCAAGAAGATCGGTTCAGTAGTTTAGGCTGCTATAAAGAACAAACAAACAAACACAGATTCATTTATATATATATCGATTATTCCATGTCAAACCGAACATTTATTTACATCACCATTTCCGAATTCGTTGAAACTTTGTACGATAACTAAACTTTATAAAATATTTTATTCGTAGAAGACGAAAAAAAACTTAAATTTTTTTTTTCAAAATATATGACCAATTGAAAATTGCGAAAATCAAGAAAAACGTGCCGAGGTATGAACATTGAAAATGGTGTAGTGAGAAAACGCGTGGGCACAATTCAAAGAATGATGGCTTATTTTAAAGGAACGCTGGCGAAAAATATTTTTCGCCAGCGTTCTTAGCTATTGACTGCTACTGACAACAATTTTGTGTATTTCTGACTTTTCTTCTTCTTTTGTATTTTTCACTATGAAAACACCAACCTAAAAATTCAGAAAAAAATATAGGTATATTCCCTGATCGATTCTAAACAAACGCTAAAAATTTCGTGTATTTCTGACTTTTCTTCTTCTTTTGTATTTTTCACTATGAAAACACCAACCTAAAAATTCAGAAAAAATATAGGTATATTCCCTGATCGATTCTAAACAAACGCTAAAAATTTCAATTTGGAGAAATAACGGGTTGTATTTTAAAAACAAAAAAGGCTAAAGTCGGGCGGGGCCGACTATATAATACCCTACACCACTCCCTGCGTATGTACCTGGCTTTGATTACTAAACCCAGGTATTTCATGGGAGCAATTTTATGTAGTTCATACAAATTATATAAATAATATTCATATAATTTATATGCTATAAATTCATCTTTAGGCAAATTTAACGAATATGGTAAATAATATGGTAATTGATCCAATTGTCCGACAGACAAATACAAATTATACAGTAGTTAACCAAAGTCATACCAAAGTATGGACATATGGGCATCACCCAAACTATTCTGATTGCATTTAAATTCGGTAAAAAATTGAAATCGGGAAGGATTTTTGCATCCTGTAAATGTATGTGTTTGACAAAAAATGTTAAATCGGTAAGGACATTTGTATGGGGGTATATTGAAACCTGGAACGATGTGACCCGCTTTCACCATGTCTGTTTATGGGTGAAATATAATATGTAAAATTTGGCCAAAATTGGTTAAACATTCGGGAGCAACATTTGTATGAGGGCTATATCTAAATCTGAACCGATCATACCCACTTTCAGCAGAGGTGTTTTTAGTTCGATTATAAAATGTTGTGCAAATTTTAAAGAATTTTAAAGATTATAAGATGTTCTACCAAATTTAAAGAAAATCGCGTACAATATGTCGTTTATAGAGCGGAAAATGTCAAATCGGGAGCGACATTTGTATGGGGGCTATATCTAAATCTGAACCGATCTTACCCAATTTTTGCATAGGTGTTTCTAGTTGGATTATATGATGATGTGCCAATTTTAAAGACAATCGGGTACAATATGTGGTTCTAAAGCGGACAAAGTGAAATAGGGAGCAACATTTGTATGGGGGCTATATCTACATCTGAACCGATCTTACCCAATTTTTGCATATGTGTTTCTAGTTGGATTATAAGATGTTCTGCCAAATTTAAAGAAAATCGCGTACAATATGTCGTTTCTAGAGCGGAAAATATCAAATCGGGAGCGACATTTGTATGGGGGCTATATCTAAATCTGAACCGATCTTACCCAATTTTTGCATAGGTGTTTCTAGTTGGATTATATGATGATGTGCCAATTTTAAAGACAATCGGGTACAATATGTGGTTCTAAAGCGGACAAAGTGAAATAGGGAGCAACATTTGTATGGGGGCTATATCTACATCTGAACCGATCTTACCCAATTTTTGCATATGTGTTTCTAGTTGGATTATAAGATGTTCTGCCAAATTTAAAGAAAATCGCGTACAATATGTCGTTTCTAGAGCGGAAAATGTCAAATCGGGAGCGACATTTGTATGGGGGCTATATCTAAATCTGAACCGATTTCCTCTAAATTCAATACCGATGGTCCTTGGCCAGAAAAAATAAATTCTGCCAGGTTTCATGACAATCGGACAACAATGGCGACCTGTAGTGTGCGAACAAGCTTAGATGGACAGCAGACGGACGAACGGACGGACGGACAGACGGACAGACAGACATCGTTAAATCGACTCAGCTGGTGATTCTAAGCCGATCGGTATACTTAAAGGTGGGTCTAGCTCGATTATGGTGTTACAAACATTTGGAGCGAAACTAACTTATAATACCCTAGACCACGAAGTGGTGTAGGGTATAAAAACATTTACCAAATATAGTCGCCCGAAAAAAGTATTTTCTGAACGATTGTTCATAAAATAACATACACAGACACGTAGTTTGTGTATGCTTAGCTAACGGGAGTACACTCGATATTCACACATTCGTTCAAAAATAGTTTTTCAAACTGCTTAAAGTTTGTGCCTTCGCTTCTAATTTCAAATAAACGTTCAGATTTGCGTATCTTTTCTATCACAATTTTGTAATTTTCGCGATAACTCCCGATGTCGCGAACCAAAATGAAGCCGCGTAACGTTACCTGTTGCAATCCATTTAAAATTGCAAAGCATGGAAAGAAACCTATAATATGTTTACGTTGGATAATTGCTTCGAGCGGAAAAATAAGAATTTGTAATAGTTGCCGTATAAGAATGAACAAAATGCCGATACAAGATAGTGAAAGTGATTCAATGGGAAATTTAACGCCAATCCCTGAAGTAAATAACGCGTACTTATCCGATGGCAATATTTCATCAGAAGCCTCGTTAAAATATTCCAAATTTAACTTAAAGAACGATTTAGTAAGACTAAAACTATCCGCGGTACATTAGGTTATCATTCATTCGTTCCAACAAATAAATAACTGTTCAAATTACATCACTCGGTACTGATGCGATCACTACAAATATTTGTGAAATATAATTACTTTCCTTACTTAGATTTTGCTTAACATAAAATTATGTACATACGAAACATATGAAATATTTATTAATTTTTCTTGTTATACCCACAAAGAATTAAATTTTGATACATGTATGTGTATGTTTATTGAAATACTAATTATTTTTTCCAGTTTTACCCACAACGAAATAATTATATCTCCTTGAATAAATTTGTCACATAATTTTTGTTCACACCAGTGTTTTTATACACTCCACGAGAGTATTATGTCTTTGTGCATTTGTTTGTAACACCCAAAAGGAAGAGAGATAGACCCATTGTTAATTATACCGATCGACTTTGAATCACTTTCTGAATCGATTTAGCAATGTCCGTCCGTCCGTCCGTCCATCTATTCTTGTAATCACGATACAGGTCGCAATTGTAGACAGAACCAAATGAAACTTTGCACATCGAAGTTTTTCGGGATAAGAACGAACGCTATTTAATTTGAAGAAAGTCGGTTCAGATTTAGATATAGCCCCCATACGAATTTCACTCCCGATTTGACACTTTTCACCCTAGATACCACAT
>CANDYM010000269.1:0-58654 GCA_947397865.1 Polietes domitor
AACATTTAAAGAAAGGAGCTAAGAGGTCCAAATTTTCCATAAAAGAGTCTTATAGTCGTAGATCGGTTGGGATTGCAACTGGGCGAAACCGGTCCAAAGGGAAAAATTTCCTTTTGAAAATGCCCCTAAAAGCCCATAATATATTTTCTAAAGCTAGTTGACAACTTTTAATTTAATTTGTAGACGCACTATTTCACTGATCATCTAACTGCTACTTTTCTTTTTTCAGTAAACTCATCATTTTTATCATAGTAAAGTACACGAACGAACAACGTATGCAATTTATAAAAATATAGTAGATGCGCCAAGATGATGAATTTCATCCCAAAATCATTTTCAGTGACGTAAATGTAAATGTTTTGATTGTGATAAGTCGATCATAAAGTTTTGGAAATATCTCAAATAGTTTGCGATTTATTTTAAAAAAAGTTGTCAAGTCCTTATTGGAAACCCCGTTAAAAAACGTGAGCAACAACAACATAATTTCTCAAACACTACTCGTAATTATTGGAAAGCCCTCAATGAACTCTTAAAATAATTTTTAACATAAAATCCAATACGACTTGTAAATTTTCCTTCTGTAAAGGCTCAACACGCAGCGATAAAAACGCTGTGCTCTACAAACACGACCAAATTTAAATACTCATAAATTATTTATGCGGTGTAATGTGGAAGGTTTTACACATTTTTGCATTCGTTCATAAATAAGCAGCAATAATGAATATAAAGTTGACCAACATTTATAGCTAAGAAAACCACTCATAATCAAGATAAACGTGGGAACTCAACGTAATTGGTTGTGTACTTTCTGTATCTGATGAAATGTTTGGGTATGTTACATAAACATAATTTTATTTTATAATTTTTCAAATAGTTTCACACTTATATCATCCGGTGCAAGTGTAACGACTTTTTTAAAAGTTGTTTACGGTGTAATAGCCCAGCAAAAAAGAACATCCCAAGAAGTGAAATATATCCCCATCTTGTGATCCGGAAGTTGTCAATATTTGGATCATCATTAATGAATTCAACATGGGGTTGTCATGGGAAGGAATCTCTTCTTTTATGGAGACTTTTCATCGGTTTCTAGTCGATGCTCATATCGGTGCAAAGCAACAAATTTGTATAACAATTTATATCAAAGTAACGATTTTAATGCAATTATAAGGACTTGCATTATAACGAAATTAAAAAATTTTAAATTTTAATGCAATGTGTGGAAGTTTATGAAAATAACTGTCTAAAAAGTGGAAATATGTTCAATCTGTATCTTATGATGCGATTAAAAAACGCTTGTATTGAAAGTAGTTCTCATTTTTTTTTGCTGGGAATAGTTAACAAGTTTAGATTATTGGCGAATATTTTTCTTTAAATCTTTTAATTTATTTAATTTTGCATAAAAATATCACAATTTCATTCGACACAATTCGATTAGATGAAGTTTTTATAAGGTTTTTGTTTTCAACAATTATTTTTAACACCGGCTAATACAGTATCATTGTAATATTAATAACAAATAGGTATTAAAAACGTTTTCTTTTGTTTTATGAATCATTTTCTAATATTGAACCGATTTGTGCATCCACTTTTCGTGGTTCAATTTCATCCTAATTTCTTTTCAGCAATTTTTAGATGAAAAAAAAGAAAACTATGCCAAGGGCAGGATAGTACACCCCCAAGGACTAATGTAAGTTAATTTACGTGGCCGCTCTCATTGAGCCTTAAAGCACCCTTTTGAATGGACCAAGTCTGTTATAGGCAGAGCTGAGGAATCGCATAAGAAGTGCTCGACTGTCTCTTCTTCCGCTTCGATGTCGCATCTGCGGCAGTGATCGTTGAATTGCAACTTCATTTGTGGTTTCCTATTGGCCAATGACCCGTCAGCGCTTATATCACTCTGGATACGTTTCTTCGAATCTGGTTTATAAGCCTTTCATACTTTTTTGTTATATCAAGGCCATGTTTTTCTGGATATTTGACATGTGTCTACGTTTTCACTAATTTTTGCATAAAAAATTCTTATCGGAAGAAATCGATGACAGTTTATTTAAAGCTTAAGCTAATACCGATAGTATAGTCTGTCACCAACAGCTTTCCTTAGCAGCCCCATTCGCACGTTCAAGGATGAAGTGGCAATATACTACTTGAAGATACTTAATTCAACCGAAGGACCACAAGGAATCAATTTACATTTTACAGTCTCGCACTGTGGCAGAATGGCGTTTGGTTTTAAAATTTGTCTCCTCCGAGGAAAGAATCTCATTTCACATAGGAAAATTTCGGTAGAAGCTATAGCATTGCTTTTTAACTCATCGCAAACTCAACAAGCAGACCAAGATTATGATTATAAATGTACACTAAGGACTTGTCAGGTGAGCCAATGACGAGTATACTATTCTTCATATTCCACTTAGTATAAATTGTTTGATAACAATGATTTTGTGATGACATATTCTTATCCAACGACATGGTTTCCCCCTTTTCAGTATGTTAGTCAGTGTAAATGTCGGTAATTTTTCTAAAAAAATCACATTTTTGTTATTTATTTTCCCCGTTCTAGGAATTATGTCTTTATATGACGAGTAATGATTTATGGCAATTTATCTACGAAATGCCACAAACAACTTGTTATATGTATTCCTATTGAGAACCCTAATATTAGTTTTTATTAGAGCGTTGCATTTCGTAGATGGATTTGCCTCATTTGCCGTATAAAACAGTGCAATGCGATACCCAGGATGATATTTTGGAACCTGTTCCTAACATTATGTGTTCTAGAACAGGTTCCATGGTAACAACTACCCGTTCTACTAATGGTTCCAAAGAACAGATAAAGTGAAACCTGTTATAGAACTAGTTCTTCGGAATACCTTACAGTTTACATATTGATTCCGTGGAATACAAACATATCATTAAATGTGTATATACAGAAATTTAGTAAAATATTAGTGAAAAATCGATGTGTGTCCATTTGACCTTTTTAATTTATCTAAAATACGCACCTAAAATGAAACCTTGGATTGTTGTATTTCGCGTAGCAAAATCGATTTTACATAACCTCTAAAAATCATGTTTTCATCACTAGCACAAAACCTTTTACATAAAAGGGGTATTTCCACGTTAATCACTTCTTCTTATTTGTCACACTTGGATTCTCCGTGCCAGCAATTGACTGGAACCCAAACTCTTGTTTCAGGTAAAGTATGTATAACAATATCGACTGTACGCTCATTTTTCATATCAGACGAATCCAATCTAAATCAACAATAGTTTAAAACATAGTTATATATATAGTTTTAAAAAATCCCATATAAAAAACACCCATGAAACAACAGATTCCACAACTGGTTCCAAAGAACAGGTATCTGTTCTAGTTTTGCGTATAAGAACCGTACATGGTTTCAAATCTCAACGAAATTTCATGAGGTGTTCCTAATATTTTCACTTTTTAAACAGAAAAGTTTACAAACCACAGACTTATTTCAACAATTTCTATTCTCTAACACGTACTTTGATATCAATTTCGCCTTTTTTGATTGGAGCGTACATAAAAGGTTTTTTCTCCCACATTTTTTTCACAATCAGCTAGAGTACACGAAATGTGCTGTATCTTTTGGCAATTACCACATAATCCTCGTTCTACATTCTGCAAAGCGTATCAATATGTGATAAAGAAAAAAATCCATTAAATCTTCCAATGTTTACCATACAAAAATTAATTTCCATATAAATGCCATTTCCGGCACTTCCTACACGTTTTTCCAATTTGGTTAACTTCGAATTGTGTAAAATGTTTACACAGCCAAACTCACTGGATAAAAAGTAATGTGTGACAAAATAAATAAAAGCTGAAAAAACCTCAGCCACAAACGCCGTGGGCACGCAGTCGCCATCGCTGTGAATGTAGCAGTGAAATTACGTTGGTTGGCGGTTTATGAAACAAAACAACTCAGCCAACATCAAGCAGACGTCATTTATAATTTTTCAATAGCTCAACATCAACATCTCATTCATACACAATCGATGTGTGCGGTGTGATGATGACGAAGTCGTTTAATAAATGTTCACAGAAATGTTGAAATAAGTTTTCATTGACACGCTTTTATTACTTAATTTTTTACATTTATAGTGACAGCTGGCATGACTGATGGTGTCATCGGTTTTGCGTTTCTTTAGCGCTCTAAAAGTGGCGTTAAATTAATAATGTAACCATCAACACTATGACACAACAGTGGTTAAGCACATTAACACAAATCTGAATGGAAAATTTTGTCGTAAATATTAATGAAATTTATTATAAGAATGTTGGTTAGATGAAAATTATAGCTGGGGTCTATGTTTTGGATTTTGTTTGTTTTTCCTCATCGACGAAGTAGTCAAGATTTAAATTTCTATTATATCTACAATAAAATATATCAGTTCTCGACATCTTGCCAATGTTGTGAAGTAATTGTATCCCAAGGTCCCGTGGGCAGTTGCGTAAGACGTGCTCGACAGTCTTCTTATTTCTGAACTATCGGTATAGCGACCAACTACTTAAAGGAGGCACTTAAAGCAGATTTAATCCCTTCCAGCACGTCTGCTCGTTTGTTGCCAAAGAACTCTATGTCCGGACACACAAGAATGCTGTGCACTTAAAAAGTATCGAAAAATGTTGTCATTATGGATGTCATATTAATTTATTCGAGTGAATACCTTGACTATCTCCGTTGCTTTATCTAATAATAAATGTAAAAAATTTAAAAAAATCTTATATTTGTTTCTCATGTCCCACCAAAGTGAGTCACCTCGGCCATGTTAAATTTTGATATGATTGTCAAACGCACAATTATGTACCGATTGCAAAGATTTTTGTGTGTGTACCACATTTAGCTTAATAGATATTAGGATTACAAGAAAAAATATATTTGTTGCAAGATTGGATTTTTACTTCTATCATTGGAATTGGCCAGATTTTTAAATTGTTTATATTGTTGGGTTGCTTATAAAATGTTACTTAAGGAAATAAAGAGATTAGTGTCAAAAACGCTATCAAGGTATGATTTTTGTGTTATAGCTAATTGACATAGCTAATTCGATCTAATTGATACAGTTTTGGGTTAGATCAGTAATGATTGTTGAAAAAAATTGTATGCGATGAAAAATATTTTGAATATATCCGGTTTTGCGTTCGCGAAACCACCTGACGAAGTCTTTCACAGAGTAGAAATCATGATAGTGGTAGTGTGCAGTCAAGTGATAAATGTCCAAAGACATTTTTGATGAACATAAACGTAATAGCTGGGATATTTTATTCACAGACGGATCGAAAACACTTTTTAATACATCTTTAGCAGTTGTATCAGGAAATGGCAACATCCAATCAACGGGAATTCTTCCTGATATCTCATCTGTATTTGATGCTGAAGCTCTTGCAGTCCTAAACGCCATGGAAATATGTAAAAAACGGCGTACCAAAACTTTGATTTGCTCGGATAGTCGTTCAGTATTTGTAGCATGTACAAATTACTGGAATAGAAACGAGACAATAACAGCTATTCAGCAATTGATGCTAGAAATGAAACATAAAATTAAGCTTATGTGGGTACCTAGTCATGTAGGTATATCTGGTAATGAGGCCGCAGTTAAGGTAGCCAAAAATATTTCCCACCGTTTCCCAACATTCACCTTTATACCACCACCTAAGAAAAATATTATTAAAATGGCAATGATTTATGCTAATACAAAATCTGAAAATCAGTGGAGAGATTACAACAATATATAAAAAAACATAAATCCTTACCGAAAACCCTTGGAGCTGCCTCTAACTACGACATGCCAACAGAATAAATGTTTTTCAAGATTACGCCTTAATCACTGCAGACTCACTCACGAACATATCATGACAAAGGAGCCTCCTCCAATATGCCATTTTTGTAATAACTCTAATATAACAATATTTCACATACTTTCTGATTGCTCAGCAGTTCAAGCGATCCGCCACAAAACCTTGCAAACATCCAATGTACTTGACCTATTAAGACACCCATCTAAAGAAAACATTACCAAAATTTATCTTTATCTCCAAGCTTTGAAGTTATACAATAAGATATAATTTTACTATTTTACGCAGTATTCAAACTATATACTATGTATGTAGATTAGTTGTAAGCCGATAGCTTTATTTGCTAGTGCTTTTTTTCTAGTTTATTATAATTTCAAATTGTAATAAATAAATAAATAAATGTCACCATGTCATATGTAACTAAATTTGCACAGTATAAAATATAGATGCAAAAATCCAAGTTCAAATCAAAATTTAAGATTTATTTCCCAAGAATATCTCATGAGATTTCAGAAAAGTCTGAATGCAAATGTTTTTCTCCGGTTTGACATGGAATGAGCCATATTCAAATAAAAATAAAAAATTTTCTATTGTATAGAAGAACATATTCTGAAAATATCTGATGTCGAAGCAGTAGTTTTTGTGTTTAGTTATGATACTCAAATCTATCCGCACTTTTATATAAAAACAAGTAAGGAAAGGCTAAAGTCGGGCGGAGCCGACTATATGATACACTCCACTTTCTATCCTTTTACAATTCAATTCGGTAAAAAAGTGAAATCGGGATGGATTTTGGTATCCTGCAAATGTATGTTTTTCACAAAAAATGTTAAACCGGAAAGAACATCTGTATGGGGGTATATGGAACGCTGTGATCCACTTGTATGTTTGTAGGTGAAATATAATATGTAAAGTTTGGCCAAAATCGGTTTGGGAGCAACTTTTTTATATATGTTAATAAATGTATATCTAAATCTGAACCGATCATACCCACTTTCACCATAGATGTTTTAGTTAGATCATTAGATATGTGCCAAAATCGGATACAATATGTGGTTTCTGGAGCAGAAAAAGTCAAATCGGGAGGGACATTTGTATGGGGGCTATATCTAAATCTGAACCGATTTGCCTCAAATTAAATAGCGTTCGTCCTTGATCCACAAAACTTACTTGTGCCATTTTTGTTAAGATCGGACTATAATTGCGACCTGTAATTTGATTACAACAATAGATGGACAGACGGTCATTGCTAAATCGACTCAGAAAGTGATTCTAAGTCGATCGGTATAATTAATAATGGGTCAAACTCGTTTCCTTTTGGGTGTTACAAACAAATGCACAAAGACATAATACTCACGTGGAGTGTATAAATATCGTATATGATGAATGACGAACTGTCGTTATTCCAAACCACACCTAAATAACAAAACTGTGTCATTCTTTCCAAATCCAATAATGATTAAAACCCACATTCTGTTAACACCAACACAACATTGATGCGTTTGAATAAATGAATGCATGTGACACCTATGCGTATAAGTGTTACGAACACAAAGCCTCATATTAACCATACGCCAGAGGGACATCCAGGTTTTTAGACATGAACGCTCAAAAGTAAATTCATATAAATGGAATAGCACGAGAGAAGTGTTAAACCTGTCAACAAAAAGCATTTCATGCCAGAAGCATTTCAGCAAAAAATGCGCGCAGACACAGATAAAGCCTACTTATGTTTATATATATTTTTGTGCACAAAAAAGAAACTTGTTAACAATGACCATTCGATTATTGAAAAGTAAATCCCTGGACGTATGTGTCTGGAACATACATATATGTGGGGTAAATTTAAAGCATTATTTAGAACATTAATATAAACTAAAAACACTCATGCGCATGTTTGAACATAGGATAATAAGTATTTTAATAATAATTTAAGACATTTGGATGATCGAATTTTCGATTGTCATCTTAGTAGCTCATTTTTCTCTACTTTAGGTGATTAAAAATTGAGTTTCATGCAATTAGTCCAAGGGAACATTTATTATAATTAAATACTGATGATATTTTTTGAATCAATAGTCTGAGTTATTTTTAACTCTCTTGGTGACCAAAAACTGAATTCAAACAATATTGTTTTGCTCTATTCTTGCGTTCCAAAAATGTTTTCTGTCATTACTGTTATAGCGGGACATTTTCATCAAGTTAAATGTTGTTGAAGACTTCATGAGTTGAAAAGCAATTTATATTCATTAATAAAGTTTGAAGTGTTAAAGTGGTAAGTTGTGATTTTTATTATTATATAAGCAGTTATTATTATTATTCTTATTCTTTATTTAAGTAGTAAAACATTATAATACAGTTTATAAACAAAATTATAGATTAGAGAACTGATAAATACCTTAATTTTAAAAAATAATATATAAAGGGTGATTTTTTAAGAGCTTGATAACTTTTTTTTAAAAAAAAACGCATAAAATTTGCAAAATCTCATCGGTTCTTTATTTGAAACGTTAGATTGGTCCATGACATTTAATTTTTAAAGATAATTTCATTTAAATGTTGACCGCGGCTGCGTCTTAGGTGGTCCATCCGCTTAGTCCAATTTTGGCATTTCCACGTTTTTGAGTAACAGAGACCCAATTGGTGCGAACGGCGACGAATCGAAAATTGGTGGTCATCATTAACACTGGCCGATACAGCTGCGATATTTTCTTCAGTTCGCACTCTACGTAAGCGTGTTGGTGGTTTAATGTCCAACAATGTAAATTTGGTGCGAAATTTAGTCACAATAGCCCGAATAGCCGCTTCAGTGGGTCGATTAAACTGACCATAAAATGGAAGCGCGCAATGAACTTTCTTAACAGAGCACGCATTTTGATAATAAAATTCAATAATTTGCAAGCGTTGTTCGTTTGTCAGACGATTCATGATGAAATGTCAAAGCATACTGAGCATCTTTCTCTTTGACACCATGTCTGAAATCCCACGTGATCTGTCAAATACTAATGTATGAAAATCCTAACCTCAAAAAAATCACTCTTTACAAGTTTTAGAGAAAATGTCGTTAGATATTATAATAATTTGGATATTGAATATTAAATGGATATTACAATTAATGTAATTAAATGGATTTATACGTTTGAATATTTGTACGTATATCGGAATTATAAAAGGAAATAAACAAATATCAATAAATTATTTTTAATACAGTATAATACAGTATTGACTAAACTGGAAGATGTAATATTAAGGGGTTTTCAGACAAGTAACATCGGGTATTGAAGTTGCTTATATTACAATTGATTTTTTGTGAAACTAGTTTCACATCCGAAATGGTGTGTAATCTATTTGTTGAATAATCCCAAGGTAACCTCAACATCAGTTTTAAAAGCTTGTTTTGAAAAATTTGTGATGTTTTAATATGAGATTTTGCGCAACAGCCCCAAATATATAATAATATTTTGTTCGAAACTGACAATTTTGAATTTCTATTGATCAAAGGATATAACATATTGAATTTGTTTTTCACAAATGCAATATGATCGCGAAATATCAATTTTCTATCTAGTAAAACTCCTAAATACCTAACATTCTCAAGCCATGGAATATCATGACCTGATGATTGTATATGAGAATTCGGAAGATTGCAAATACTTCTCTTTCTGGAGAAAAAGATGGCTTGCATTTTACTTGCATTTAATTTGATCTTCCATTTGAACATATAATCATTGATCTTGTCCAAAGAATTTTGTAATTTCGAAATAATTTCATTCGGAGATGCATGAGTTGTAAAAATACCGACATCATCAGCATAAAGAGCATAGTCACAGTCAGGTAGCTGTGGAAAATCAGAACAGTATAAAATGTATTGGAGAGGACCAATAATGGAACCTTGTGGAACTCTAGCAGAATTAAATATTGTATGAGAGTAAACATTATTAATAGCAACTTGTAAGAATCGATTATCTAAAAAGCTTTTAATAAGTCTTGTGAGGTAGAGTGGAAACCCGAAGTTAACCAATTTAAAAACTGGACCACGGTGCCAGACGGAATCGAAAGCCTTTTCCACGTCCAGTAGTATCAGACCGGTAGATTCTTTTCTGATAAATCCCTCATTAATATGTTTACATATTCTTTTCACTTGGTGCGAAGTGCTATGATGTCTTCTAAATCCGAATTGTTCATTAGGGATAATAGCTTTTTCTTCAACAAACGAATGGATTTTATTCTTTATAATTGTTTCGAAAATCTTACCAACACAACTAAGAAGACTAATAGGTTTATAACTGGAGGGCATATCGTATTGCTGTCCACTCTTCAGAATGGGTATGACTTTGGCCCTCTTCCATTGAGTGGGGAAATAATTAAGCTTCATGCAGCTGTTGAAAACATATGTGAGATATTGCACAACGATTTTTGCCGATTGCTTTATTAGAATAATTCCTATATTGTCAGTGCCTGAAGATTTTTTCTTTTAGACAATTTAATAAGCTGACTCACATAATCTGTGTCTATAAATTCAGACTCAGGAGCCTCCACATCCATTGCATTAAAACGTTGCACAAATCTATCAATTATGTGATCAAGTTCGGGGATCCCAGGTTCTCTGACACTCTGTGATTTCCATCAAACCCTTTTGACAATGCGTTACACTTATCTAAATTGGTAACCAGTAGTTCATTGTTACTTTTCAGTGAAGGGATGCATGTATGTTTCTTTCTTAAAACCTTTGAAATATTCCAAACTGGTTTATCTCCTTTCTTAAGAGAAGAAATTCTTCTATTCCATAAAGTGTTTCTGAAATTTGAAATCATACATCGAATTGAATAAGTAAGGTTATTCATAATAATGTGATCGTATCGTTGCCTATACTTTCTCCATTGACGACTATAGTAATTTCTAGCATTAATAGTATTGAGAATGTAAGCCGGTAATTTGATGTAATTGCCAGAATTAACTTTTTTGGTACATACATTTCTTCAGCTTCAGTTAACTTCTTATTAAAAAACTCAATATTATTGTCAATATTTAACGTTGATATAGCCTCGATATTCATTGAAATATTTTTAAAATTTGATTTAAAGAAAGATTTATATCCAACCCAATTTGCTCTCGAATAATCAAATGCGCCGTGACTAAAACGAGTAGGAGTAAAATTCAATTCAAACTTTACTGGCAGATGATCAGAACTGAGTTCGTCTATTACGATTGGCTGAGAAATACAATCAGGGACATTTGTTAAAATAAGATCTAAAGTCGATGGAGATTGATGTTGATGTTGGAATGTAAGTTGGATCTGTTGTATTAAGCACCGTGATAGGGTAAAAAGTAGTAAAATCAGAAAGCATGTTTCCATAACTATTCGCTCGTTGACACCCCCAATTCCGGTGTCTGCTGTTAAGGTCACCACATAGTACATTGGGCTCTCTTCCGCTAAAAAACTTTCGCAAATCCGACTTAAATAGGCATTGTCGTTCTTGAGAACTAGCGCCGCCAGGAAAGTAAATGCTATACAATTTGATAGCTGACGAGTTGTTCGAAATTATTTGAATTCCAATATTTTCGATAATATCAGTTTTAAGAGGAGGCAACTCAGTATAAGAGATGGATTTTTTAATTAGACAATTGACCTCTTTACATTGTTGGAAGGGACCACCGAAAAACAAGTAATTAAAAGTAAGTAACTGTATTTAATGATTTCAATTAAGAACATGATTTTATACTTTCAATAGATATTTGCCATCTGAAGTGTAAGGCCGAGGACAAAGAAATAAATATCTTATTACAAGAACACTTTTGTACATTTCATATCTAATTATAATTTTTCAGATCAATTTAAAAAAATACAAAAAAATCTTTCAAACATTTAAAAAAATATGCTCGATAATTTTGATGATTTTAAATTAAAGTAAGATGTGAGTAAAAAATGAATCGAAAATATGATCATATAATTATTGTAAATTTAAGTAAAAAGTGAAAAAAGAAACGATTACAAATGATATCAAATATGTATGAAAACTTCATTAAAAAAGAGATCATAAACGTGTGTTCAGGAATAGTCACATGTAGGACACCATTTTCTCCCGACGACAGAGTCAATAATGATTACAAAAGCAGTGCATATTCGATTTTTTTAATCATCGAGTAGAGTCAAATGCAACTCACTTTTGCTCAAAATTTTCCCAAAATTCGTGCGGGAACAGTTTAATAAATACATTTCCCTTCAAAACACAATTCGGAACAAATATGTGTCAAAAAAAAAAACAAATGCTTAAGTTTAGTCTGGAATATCCACAAATTTTTGAAGGCGGCTTAACCTTCGCCATACCAATACCTTCGTATGAGTGTGTGTATTTCAAACATCATTTAAAAAAGGAAATTTATTTATTCTTCTTCTTTAGCACTCTATGCCATTGTTATTACTATATAAATAAATATATAGATAAGCAAATGAATAGAAAAAAAGATATAAACAATTTCCTCAGAATAATGAAAAAACGAACACAAGTAAGTTTTATAATGAAAGTCTACAACATCAGCAGACTCAACCGAAATTAGTTTGTGTCAAATTTCCTGTTTGACAAATTGCTCTTTCGGAGTTTTTGAATTTGTACACTAGGTGTGTTTTATATACCACGAGACGATTTTTCCACATAAAATCATTTTAGAATTTTCAAAAGATAGTTTGTGGGTGCAGAATAGCTTTAGCTCCTTTCATTAAACCAAAAATATTTTAAGATTTTAGTGGAATAACATTTAAATTAATGTAATTTAGAATTACTAAATGTACTTATTTATTTTTACCCTAGCTACTAGTTAGTAAGTTTATAAAAATAGAATGTATATAAGCAGTGCTTAAATAAATTATAACGAAAAAAGAAAAAAATTATTTTTGAAAATTGATTTGAACTGGGATATTGTCCTGGCTCAAGACCATTTTGCTTCTATAATTAATAGAATGCAAATTTATTTACAAATGGCATGGTGACATTTATTACTAGACTACCACTATCATGATTTCCACCCTGTCTAAAGGTTTCATTCAGGTGGCTTCGCAGCGACTTTTCAACCCGGCCTCTATAAGGAGATGATTCTCACAAACGAACGAGAAGCACAACTCACTTGCCGAATTTGCGTTTAAAAAATCGCACCAAGTAATAAAGCACACATGCCATCTTACAAGCATCTCATTGAGTTTCATATGTAAGTATGTGTATATGCAGGTATAGTTATACCCAGCAATACTTCTGCCGTGCCAACGCTCATTTGTTTTAGTTTTTGAAAATTCTTAAATACTGAAATCAACCAAATACAGTTAAGAGTGAAAACTACTTGTGCTAAATAAAACACGGCTAGTTTGTCTCTGTGTGCCAATATAAATCAAAATAAAATTTCCACATATTTTTTAAGAACAAATTGCAATGCTGCCTCATGAAATGTGGAATTTGCAAAGGAGAATGGGTATTTGCTTGAATACATATCTTGTCTGGCCTTCTGTGTCTTTAGAATTTTAATAGAACGAAAATTGAAATTTATGATCACAATCGTTGCCACAGTCCTCAATAATATATTATAAATTGTCTATTTGGAAATCATAAACATTTCTCTTTCGCAAACTTTAAAAAATTGTCATCTTGGAAAGAACGCCCGAGGGACGTAATATAATTATTAATTATAAGGAAAATGTGGTAAATTAGTTAAAATGTGTACGAATTAATTCGTATTGATGATGATGATATTCATACTTATTGTGTGCATTGGCATTTTAGTTTTAAATTGTATGTTGTTTTAATTTATTTTCTCATGTGTCAGTAACTCAACATTGTCAGATTTTGGGGTATGCCCTGTAAAAATTAACAAAGAGATACACTCTCGAAACATATTATTGACGTTCCTACCAACAAAAAAACTGTACTACAAATCTGAAACAGAGAAATGTGCTAAAATTTATCGATATACAGTAGACAAATATAGACAATCGAAACTGACTTCACTTGCCGAAATACGTAAAACAACTCGGATTTCTGTTAATTTTCATAAATGTTATTATTGCGTATATTTTTGTACAGATATGCCGTATGATGATTAAAGTTTTCAATCGAAATATTGGGACATAAATAATTAAAACAATAATAACATAATATAAACCTTTATCGAAACTATAACAACATAAACTTATTTTGTATTTTCTGTTTAAAGACCATGCCTTTTACGAATTCAAATACATTGTGTATATTTGATGTCTTCTGAATTAGTTGTTATATAAATCCTTATAGGTTAACAGAGTAATATAACTTCAAAAATACGAGAAGAATATTTGTATCGGGGCTTTATCTAAACATGGAATGACACTTAGACAATAGGTTCTTCCAATTCAAGTATAACGTGATACGTAGTTTCTGGGTCGGAAAAAGTCAAGCCAGGAGCGAAATTTCTATGGGAGCTACATATAAATAGACCCATTTTCACCATGGGTGTTTCTAGTTTAAATATAAGATATTTTGCCAAATTTGGAGAAGATCTGTTAAAATATGTAGTTTCTAAAGCAGAAAAAGTCATATCGGGAGCGAAATTTGAATGAGAGCTATATATAAATCTGAACCGATCTGACCCATTTTCACCATGGGTGTTTTAGTGGAAACATAAGATATTTTGAAAAATTTGAAGAAGATCTGTTAAAATATATGGTTTCTAGAGTGGAAATAGTCAAAGCGGGAGTGAAATTTGTGTGGGATCTACAAGGTGGCGCAAAAGTAGTGTCATGTCATAATGTGAATTGCCTACCGTTTTGTTAGAAATGAAAATGAGTTCTGTCTTCAGAAATAGTTTTTTGAAGAATAAAATATGACACCATATAATGTGCATAATACATTTTCATTTCTCATTTTCATTTCTAACAAAACGGTAGGCAATTCACATTATGACATGACACTACTTTTGCGCCACATTGTATATATAAATCTGAACCGATCTGACCTATTTTTACCACAGTTCTTCCTAGTTTAAATTTGCCAAATTTGAAGAAATGCTGTTAAAACATGTGGTATCTAGCGTGAAAAGAGTCAAATCGGGAGTGATATTCGTATAGGGGCTATATCTAAATCTGAACCGATTTTCTTCAAATTAAATAGAGATCGTCCTTGTATCGAAAAACTTCGTTGCGCAAAGTTTCATTTGGTTCTGTCTACAATTGCGATCTGTATCGTGATTACAAGAATAGAGAGACGGACAGACATACGGATATTGCTAAATCGATTCAAAAAGTGATTCTAAGTCAATCGGTATAATTAACAATGGATCTATCTCCATTTTGGGTGTTACAAACAAATGCACAAAGACATAATACTCTCGTGGAGTGTATAAAAATACCTTATATACGCAATATTTTATGTCATCTTATCTTATCCAGCAGAGAGGAGATAATTTCCGCACTTATATAATAATACATGCCGGTTGTGGCAACGGTTGAATACTCTCATTTTATAATAACTTTGCAGCCATTTACATCAATGAATATATGTTCGTACATTTTTACATAAATCCATACAAACATTTCTTGTGCACATCTACATATGTATTTGGTTATCATAACCAAGCTGTGTTTATCAGACAATTGTACATTTGGACATTAGAGTATCCCACCCTTAAAGTTGTTTAAGAATATAACATCTCCCATTTACTTAAGTTCTACGATTTCATATATTTTGAAAATCGTGAAATGCTATTTACCTTATTCAGAAGTACAAACTTGCAAACTGTCACTAAAATCGGAGAACCTATGAATATAAATATATTCCGTTTAATATGGAATTTGTTAATTTGTAACAGCTGCATATTTGGTGTCATGAAACACTCTTATGTACATTCGCACTTATCCATGTGCAAATTTTAAATGGACTTGGGTCTGGGCTTCTATCACATACATATAATGTAAATGTGTGTTCTACAAAGTTTTAATTGGCTAACTTTTGTACTTACTTTTGATATGAAAATATTACTGCTCGACTAGAATCTGTTCAGCTAGAATAATACCATCAAATAGTTACACGCCATTTTTTGCTGGAAGAAAAATTTCAAATTTAATATTTAAGGGTTGTTGAATAACGACAAAAATACAATTAAATAAAATCCATTACAAAATGTGTGAGTCCAAAATGCAGCAAGTCACTCTGTGCAAACGACAACAAATTCAGTTCGTTAAGGCATTCATATATTTACAGGTAATTATAATCACCATAAAACTTCCATAAAACATAAAAATGGTTTATTTGATGCCAGACATTAAATTCTCAGATTTTGTCATTCCTAAAACGGAAGTTAAAATTTTTGTTGAAATTCATTCTGATATTAATAAGAGTCAATTACTACGGAATATGGTTGCTCACCACCATTGTATGCAGTCATTACCATCCCTTAATATTAAGGATACAATTGTTTTAATTCTCTTAAATTAATCCAACAAAACGTGTAATGAAATAAAATCCCTTTACACAGTCAATTAAATGGCAATTTATTTTCAGTACCACATAAATGTGAAACACACACAGAGTCAAATTAAGTGCACAGAAATCCACAAATATTTCCACTGTGTCTTACCCCAACATTCCAAATCAACCGCTACACAGTCGTTCCGAACCAATTTTGCATCGGCCAAAATTCAAAAACTTTTGATCTAGTGAACACTTCTGCATTTAGGCATGGACCCATAGCTTATTTTCAGATATTATAACTGAATATCGAGCAATATAGATTTAGCCGCCATAAAAAGCTCAGCGGCCACATGTTCTAATAACTTGAGTTGAAAATTTCGACAAAATCGAAAAATATATCATCATATTTCTTCAAACTTCAAATATATATCTTCAACAATCAAAGTCAAAGAACAAAAGAATATGTCAAAAAAACTTTTTTTGGGCTATTTTTGTCGACATTTCTATTTTTCGGATTTTCAATGTTAAAGTATTAACATAGTCGTTGCCTACAAAAAGTTTTTTTTTTTTGAAACACTCAAAAATGTTTCCTAGATGAAAATTTATTGGATTTTGGTGGATAGAAATTGAGTCTAGACCACAGTGCGACTCACAGCTTGATTGGTTGTTTACAACTTTTTGAAGATAAATGGAGCCATTAGCATTTTCTTTTTATTTTCCGTTTGAGAGCAACACTCATTAGTAGTTATTTAAACATTATTACAAATTAACACATAATACAAACTCTTCCGATGACGATAATTACTTGATTTTCAAAAGGAACTTCAGCAACATGGTTTGTTTATGTGGCCGCTCTCTCGCGGGCGTCAAGTAGTACATCAAGGCACCGTGAATGGACAACGCCACTCGGATAGGTCTTTTAAATCCAGACGGAAAGATTGAAATATTTGATGAGATCTATAATATCAATTTCCGATAACTCGTTAATGTCATGTACTAAGAGCTTTCCACAGACCCTCTGCCGTGGGTTTATTAGAGTTGAACAGTGGCATAAGAAGAGCTCGACTGTCTCTTCCTCCTCTACTTCCTACTGCACTAGCTGTGACAACATATATCGTTGGTAATATTAATATATCGTTGGAAATATTAATATATAGTTGGTATTATTAAAGCTTGAGGATGGTGATGTGACAGATTTTCGAAAGCTGAGTTGTTACATACGCAGCATTCATATCAATCTTCTGTGTCGTTTTTATTCATGGAAAGACTTACTCCACAGCAGCGTCACCAAATTGTTCAGCTGTATTGCGAAAACAGTGAAGATTCGAATCGATTCGTCGTCGTTCTCAGCAGCTTGGCTGTTCATATTCGACAACTTGGCGTATTTTACGTAAGGATATCGGCATTAAAGCGTACAAAACTCAACATGTGCAAGATTTGAAGCCAGGCGCCTTAAATTTGCGTGTTATTTTTAGTGAGTCGCTATGCTCGAACGAGTCGCCTAAAATTTGACCTTCCGAATGGACCACCTCAGACGTAGTCGTGGCCAACATCTACATGATATCATTTTCAAACAATAAATGGCTTTGTTGGCCGATAATACAAATTTTAAGTGATTTTAAAATTTATGTGTTTTATTTTACATTATAAATCGAAACTCACGATGAATCACCCGCCTCGAAAAAATTAAAAAAAATGTGTAAAATTATCGTAAAATTTATGTCAGCCCATCTAAGGAGGCATGATATTTGCGATGAGTTAACAAATAACACATTTTGTTTAAGTACATTCCTCACATGCTACTGTACTTGCACGTAATGCCGACACCCTCTACTGTAACAGTAATACCGTGGAGTGCACTCCGTGGTGCAGGTCATATATCACCCGTTTTCCTGGTTTACTTTTCTCTTCTTTGTGGAAAGTCTGCACCACACAGAATACACGAAATCACAGGCACTCATGGCAAACGCATGTGCTGGTTCCCACTATCCAAGCCTCTGCGTATGATACAATTAGGGTTTGGGGTTTCCCGGACTTTTTTCATTCCCGGGAAAACGGGAATGAAAAATTTCATTCCTGGGAATCCCGGGAATTCCCGGGAAAAAGTAATTTATTTATAGGTATGTCCAATATGGTTTAAAATATCAATATTTAATAACTGGTGCATTTTTTCAAAACTGTCATATTATAAATTAAAAACGAATGTTCTTGTCAAAATATTTTACAAATTATTTTTCATTTTACAAATATTTTACTCTACACCTTTGCAAGGTTATATTCGGAACATACAAATTTATATTGAGAAATGTAAATTCATATTAGGGACATATAAATTCATATTGTGTAATGTGAATTTATAATAGGAACATGTTAAATCATAATGAGAAATATAAATTCATAATGAGAAATATAAATTCATAATGAGAATTGTTAATTTATATTGAGAACAATTTATTCATAATAGGAACATACCATTTAATAATGAAATATACAAGTTTCTTATCAGAAAATCCAATTTCATAATCAAAAAATACATTTTCATATTCAGAAAATATGAATTCATAATGAGAAAATATAAAATCATATTGAGAAAATGTAAATTTATAATGAGAATATTGATATGTGTTTCAATGAAAATATCCATAGAAGAACGTACATAGCTTCGATTATAAATTTTACTGTTTCTGATTATGAATTTATATTTTATGAATATATATGAATAAGAATTTATTTTTTTATTTTTATTTATTTATTATGAATCACAATACAAAGTAAATTTATATTCCAATTTTGGGTCCAGGGATTGAGCCGGGGTGACTAAGACCATTGTAACTAGTTATTGCAGCGACAGACCAGAGCCTCTGGTGGGAATCGAACCCGCAACCCCCACGCTGATAGCCGATCGACTCGACTACCGGGGCGCTCCTAAGAATTTATATTTTCTCATTATCAATTAGGATTTTTCATTTTGTATTTATATATCTCATTATCAATTTGTATGTTCTTATTATGATTTTATATTTCTCAATATGAATTTACATTTCACATTACGAATTTACAGTGCTGATTGTGAATTATCATGCTCCTATTATGAATTTACATTTCTCATCATGAACTTATATATTGTGATTATAAAATACATTTTCTCATTATAAACTTGAAAAGATGTAGACTAATCGTCAGAATTGGACATTTATATCGCAGGTAGAAGTGACTGACACCTACACTAGATTCAAAATTGAAAACGATTAAGGAAACAAATAACTCATATGACAGAGAATGTTATGACACATTTAATTTAGAATATTCATTCGTCTGGAGACAAAAATATATATACATACATGGGGGAATATTATAAACTGTAAAAACTATAGAAACATAAAAAATTAATATTAATTTAATAAATTCATAAAAAAATAAAAATATTGAAATAGTACAGTCATTAATTCTTACAAATGGCCATTGAAATACTCTTGAAAATTTCCAGGCGAACAAGTTTTATAGTATTCCTATTTTTAGATCTTTTCTTTCTGGCTACATATGTAAAGTAAATTGTTCTTGAAGAATATGTTCACCTCGATTCTTCTAGAAAAACGAGAAAATTTACATTATATAAGTCATAGTATTGTCGGCATGATATTTTTATTTCACAAATAGCCTCACAAAAAGGTTTTATTCCCCCAGCTGGGTTTCGCATAAAATGGCTATTTAGCGAATTTAAAAAGTTTTGTTTGTAGTAATATAATATAAACAAATACTCAACAATGTCAAATTGTCAGTAATGTAAATACATATATGAATTTGAAATACATCTAAAAAATCCAATTTATATAGTAACATTAAATTATTGATCAACATAATAAATAAATTATTTTTTTAATATTTCCCGTATTCCCGGGAAATTGAAAATTTTTTCCCGGGAATTCCCGGGAAAAACGATTCGGGAATTCCCGGACCCCAAACCCTAGATACAATGCTCGGATGATATAATTAAAAGTTTAAATATGATAATTAAAGAAATCATAAAACTCCACACCTCATATTTGAATAAGGATTTTCAGTACAAAAGTTACGTCCAAGTTTAATTAGATTTATTTATGGAATGTAGGTGCAAGCACTGCATGAAAGTTTTAAATTTTTAAATTGTTTAATGTTTCGTTTCATATTTATTTAAATGTATAGTGCGAAAACGTGACAAGCAAATTTCAATTATTTCCAATTGGCATAATATGATTTGAGTGGCCTCTCTATGATGATATTTAAAACAGACAATAACCTTATTTGTCCTATGCAGTTTTTCACTTCAGTTCCTCCCTTCCAATGTCACGCCTCAATGTCACAGACAGTAGATGCCCTTTTGAAGGCTGGCGGTAGATAGCCAGGGAACCCAGTGTCACCAAACGTCTACAAGCCATTGCTGGACAGAGACACAAAAGGTATTCAACAGTCTCAGTTTCAACAAAAGTCCTTTAACTCGATGCGATATAGCGATTTTCGTTTAATGCTGTAATAAAGTGAATAAAAAAACTAAGTTCTTCTGATGAAAGACAAATTTTTGATGTATTGAAACTTCCTGCAATTTTAAATTGGGTACAGCAACTAATGCTGTTATAAACTGAATAAAAAACAGACATCAATTAGTCAATGCTTATGTACTTCAAATTTTTAATATAGTGTAATATCCTCCAATTTAAAGCCGTCTCCAGTAACGAATGAATAATCAAATCTTTTCATTGATCTTTATACTCGTAAACCGTAAGCCACAACCTGTTGCTATTTCCAGCGGTAGAGTTGAATAAACCTAAATTAATTGACAGAATATGACAATGATAATCCTCAAAACACCTATACGGTTTATTGAAAGTTTCGCATGACTGCAGTTATCGAATTTTTGTCTTGTTGACAAACCATTTAATAGAATTACAGGGACATCTTTCATAAGACAGCTGACCACCATATCCATTCACCCTGTAAAAAAGGCGAAGGAGCTGACCCATCGTCACCCCGTATCCTGTCAAGTAATATTTAATCATGTAACATGACTATATACATGCACACGTTTAAATTTCATTTTGTTGTGGATACTTTTCTATTAATATTTTGTGTGAAAAGTTACAAAAGACCTTATTTTCTGTGGTTCAGCAAAATCTGGTTCATATGTTTTTAGAATATTAAATAGTTGTGCGTGCTCAAGAAGAAATTGGAAGGGTGATGAAAATTGTATAAATATAACAACGCCACAGTGTTCATTAAATTTTAGAGAAAGTTTGATGGAATATTAAAGAAATAAAATAAAGCATGTAATGTTGCAATTTATCAAAAATCATTATTGCTTAAATCCCATAACTAGTTGATAATTGTTCGAAAAAAAACTAAAATATGTGCTTCTAGCGCGGCAAGAAGTCAAAACTGAAGACAAATTTGTTTGGGGTTATATCAAACATCCACTTTCATTCTAATATTCCCCAGTGAAATATAACGTTACGTGGCAGATTTGATAAAAATAAATAAATGTTTGCTAGAGCGGCCAAAATGCTACATATTTTAGAATTTGTATGGTGGTTATATCAAATCATATGATAATTTCATATACTTTAGCTGCTAATGGTACCAGGTGTAATATAGTTGTGAAAGGTGTTTCATTTAAATCTGTGCTCTTAAATTTTAAATAAAAAATTAGAATAAATTGGATGTCGAAATCTTTATTATAATTCACGAAATGACGGGCAATTCATCGCGAGGTTTGGTTTATAATGTAAAATAAAACACATAAATTTGAAAGTGAGCTTAAAATTTGTATTAAAATTTATTAAGTGATGGTCACGATTTCGTCGGAAGGTCCAATTTTGGGAGACTCGTTCGAGCATAATGACTGGAGCGGTAATTCTATGAAAATTACAACAAATAACAAAATTCAGTCGCCTGTCGTGAAGTGAGAAAACTGAACAAATACGGCAGACGACCAAATTTAAATATGATTTGGAGAAACCATTTATATGTGTTTGTTTTCCATTACTTTTGCCTTCTGAATTTTATGTTCCATAAACAATGTTATTTGTCTGGTATTTATAGAAATAACATGCCCTTTCTGTCCACATAACTTTTGAAGTACGCTTCATTACTATACGTATATTCCCTTATGTACGGAATATCGGATTTGAGTACGTTATTTAATACTCTGCGTGGTTGAAGTCGAATACAACTTCCGAATAATCCTTACCCAACAGCGAAAAGCTACCCTAACCGTTCCCAAACTCTACCAGAACATTAAAATGTCAGATGTTACGTTGTTGTTACGGCCCGAGTAACGAAGTTGCCCTTACCAAAAATTCATGTAGGCTACAATAACATAAGCCTCTGGGTTGCTGGCTGTAGCAAGTAACTTCTTCTACTATTTTGGACACACCCTCGCTTAATTAGATTTGACCTGACGAGAGTATAACAAATGGAAACAGCCGGACAAATACGAGACAAATACTGTCTGGTCATTGCATTTGACTTCGAAAAGGAAAAACTCAGTGTGTTTGTTGCTTTGCTCTTTGGTTAGTAAAAAGTATGGGATCTGTTATGAAGAGTGCTGAGAAATTATGGCCATAATTGAAGTATCAAGTATCCACTGTGTTACAGTTGTGGTAGTTACGATGGCTCTTTTAGTTTTTGCTAATTATTCGCTTGTTGTTGGTTTTGGATTTAATGTAAGACATTATATATTAGGGTGAATTTATCTTCAACTTATTGAAATATATTGCGAATAAAAAATCACACAATAAAGAAAAATTTGTACCCAAAATTCCCAAAAAAAAATCAAATTGGAAAGGAAAAATGAAAGAAAACTCCTTTTTCCCATGTTGGCCATAAAACACAAACTTTGAACAATCCGTTTTTCTAGGTGTCTACGCAATACATATACATAACATATATTACTCCTTTAAAATAAACTCTAATTTCTCTGGACAATATACTAGTTTGCCTTACCTGGCAAACTAATAGAGAATGTCGCTGATGAGTTTGCGTTATGTTTCTCATGTATTTCCACAATAATGTCATGGAAATATTTATATTGAAGACAACAATGGCACCCCAGCAATAGACTATCACCAACTGTAGACTGTACAAAATATGATTGGAAAAATTAATAATTTAAATTTGAAAAATTAATTAAGCATTCTGTTAAATAGTCGTAAATAAAATATTTTAAATGATATATGAAAGTTTTATAAATGTTGATGTTATTTGTGATACTCCATTTAAATTGTATTAAACCCGCAGGACGTTTACCGACAAGGACATTTAAAATTCGCAACGAAACATTAAATCACACAAATTAATTTTTGCGACTTAAACATAAATATATAAAATGAAATTTGTCAAAGAAAATATGTTTATGGAACTTTGATTTTATTCTAATTAAAGTTCAATTAGACCCTCAGGGTATTCAACGACATGGAAGTAACGTAAACATCGCTACCATTTTTATGTTGTAGTCCTTTTAAGCAAGGACATTTAAAATACTCAACAAATTGTGAATCACTCGAAACTTTCACACAAACAAAGTAACCATTTTTTGGCTTGCCCTTCCAGAATAAATTGCAAATGATATGAAAATATGAAGTCAACAATGGAAATTATAATTAACGTGGTATCACCGTGGACCTCTTCTGGTCTATGTACGTCGGGTACTTGCTGCCACCACAACATAACCAAAACTAACAGCCTTTATATAGACAAAGAGCAAGAACAACAACGGCGAACTCTTTTGGAGAAATATTATTATAGTATGTTAGACGAGATGCATTCTCTGGAGTGAAGTAAACACTTTTCAATGGCCGACATAGATAAACAGAATGTTAGTGATTATGGTGATTTTATGTTTTCTTTAAAAATATTTTGAAATTGGATCGTTAAAATGTATGAAGCATAGCAAGTAGGTTTTCTGAATTCCAAATTTACGAAGCGACTTAACTAAAAATCCTTATCAAACCCGAATATGTACATTCACTACTTCGTAAGTATTCTGAAATCACCCACTGTTCATAGTTGGTTAGGCCTCATGTAATTCATTTGAGTTTTTACAACAGCAACCACTGACAGCTTTTCTGGATCATAAACCCCGGCGACATCAATCATATCATCTGTTTCTCAAACGAAACCACGAAAAGTCTTATGATTCATTGGATGAAAAAGAAAAAGTCAACAGCTTGTCGTTGGTTCCTGTTTCATTTGTCATGTGTGATGTTTATCAGAAGGATACCTGGAATCCATATAGAATCAAATGTCCCTTTATTTCTTCTATATGATGGATGCACGGTGTAACATCCATTCTGGTTAGAAACATAAGTGAAACAAGTAAGGAAAGGCTAAAGTCGGGCGGGCCGACTTCCACTTTCTATCGGAATAAAATTCAATTCAGTAAAAAAGTGAAAACGGGAACATTTTTTGTATGTTTCCTAATCATAGGTTAATATGACCTGGTCCAATTTGTCAAATCGAAAATAATATTTCGTTTCGGGGCTATAAGATAATATAAGATATTTTGCAAGACTTGAAGATGATATGTTAAAATATATGGTTTCTAGAGCAGAAAAGTCAAATCGGGAGCGAAATTTGAATGGGAGCTCTATATAAATCTGAACCGATTTGACATATTTTCACCATAGGTGTTCCTAGTTGAAATATAAGGTGTTTTGCGAATTTTGAAGAAAATCTTTTGAAATATGTGGTATCTAGAGCGAAAAGAGTCAAATCGGAAGTGAAATTCGTATGGGGGCTATATCTAAAGCTGATCCGATTAAATAGCGTTAGTCCTTGTCCCGAAAAACTTCGTTGCGCAAAGTTTCGTTTAGTTCTGGCTACAATTGCGACCTGTATCGTGATTACAACAATAGATGGACAGACGGACATTGCTAAATCGACTCAGAAAGTGATTCTAAGCCGATCGGTATAATTAACAATGGGTCTGTTGACGATAATTGCAACTATTTCCGGCTCAACTATATAATAAGTAAGAAAGTCAACTTGAATTGTTTATTTCACTAACAACTAATTATAATTAATTAATGAGTTTAAACATAAGTCATTTGAATTATTATATTATTTTAACGGTCATTTGAATATTACGACCTTGTAAATTGTACTAGAATTAAACCCCTATTTTTAATCCAATCTGGCAATTAGTTGCCAGTCTTCTTTTAAGTCTCCATTGTATTAAAACCGAGCTGTCACGAAAGCAAAGGTGATTGGCTCGGCCTCTTTCATCATCAGCAGCTCAACTAAGGAAGTAGCCCTTTTCATCCCTAATAAACATTATTGATGTAAGTGGTTGAAAACGAAATTCCCAATATTGTTTTATATTCCCATTAATCGGTCAAGTATTTTCAACTTCAAACCATTCCCTAAGGAAACAAAGCATACGAAGTTGAAAATAGTTGCCTTATTCCCTAAGGAACACAAAAAGGAAATGAAAAGGTTTGTGAGTCTATTCCAAAATCCCCACGAATGCTTGGATTTAAAATAGTGTGAATTTTCGGTCCCAATTCCTTAGAATTCTCGACCTGAAACGATCAAATTCAACGATTAGGAAATATAAAGTCGGATATATTATTTTCCTAAAACCGACCGATTTATAACCTGAGTTATAATCGGTAGTAATAAAAATAGTTGCAATACCCGCAACTTTATTCATGGTCCTTCGAACCTACCTTGGCAACCCTGGAAGAAAAGACGGTCTTACATAACAATGGTTACAAGTTACCAAAAGAAACTTAATTAATTCGTATTGTGTTTTTAAGACGCCGGTCGGTCCACGATCTTCTGAGCAAAAGAAATTGAAAGTGCGGGAAAATAAAATAAAAAACGTTTAAAGTAGTAAATTTTCTTGGCTCGGATGCCTAAAAAAGAAAAAAAGAGGTAAAAATCTTTACGAATCAATCGTTATTCTTAATTGCAAAATTTCTTCGAAGCTCAGTGCTTGTGGAGGAAGAAATCACATTGTTTTCATTCTTCTGTTCTCCCTTGTTTTACAAGAAAAAAGTGTTTGTGGTTCTGTTGCTCTATTATCAGCATTGTCGTGGCTGGCTGGTTATAGATAATAGAAATCGAAAGTTCGGAAAAATAAAATAAAAACGTTTAAAGTGGTAAAATTTCTTGGTTCGGATGCCTAAAAAGGAAAAAAGAGAAAAAAACGGTACGAAGTCGGGAGTCACTGCAAAATCGATCGTGATTCTAAATTCCATTAATTTCTTCAAAGTTCATTGCTTGTGGGCGAAAAAATCACATTTTTGTCTATTATTCTGTTCTCCCTTGTTTTACAAGAAAAAAGCGTTGTGGTTCTGTTGCTCTATTATCAGCATTGTCGTGGCTGGCTGAACATAGATCGATCAGAAAAAGTTAAAAATCGTGTTTTTTTTCCTTTGAAACTTCAAAATTAAGCCAAACATAAAATCCAAAATAAAAGGTCTACGTGCATAAAAGAAGAGTGGAAGGTACGAGAAGGGAAGAATAAATACTTTTACGCAACATTTTTTTGAATAGTGTCTCCTTCTCGTAACCAAAACGAATCAAAGATTCATGAAACAGAAGGAATTATTATTGCGAATGGTTAAAAAGCTGGAAATTGTTAAACCAAACTGAGAAAGTGAGTAAATAATGTGTACGTTCAGTGCGCGAATAATGGCAACAAACAAATAAGGAAAGAAAAAACAGGAGGGAAGGAAGAAAACACGAAAAAACAACGTCTTTGTAGGCAGAAAATATTAATAAAACAAAAGTCATGCCATTCCAGCGAGGCAAAATAAAATAAACAAATAATTACGCGTTCTAAGTGGGAATAATTCTATCAAAGTTAGATAATTAAATACCTCTCTACCAAAATTCCCCTGTTGCATTCACAATAGATCACTTAAATAGTTTCAGTGTTAAGTGTTAGTGTCTCCTTTTCCTTCTATTTCTTTTCCTTGGAAAATAAATCAGAATAGGAAGTGTGTCTTCGCTTAAGTTAGCAGGAAAGAGAACCATTCTTTCACGATCATTGTGAATTGATTTTTTCCTCTCACCCTATTGGAAAAGTTTAGCAGATAGTTACAAGTCTCTTTTGTCGTAGTGTTTCTCAACAAAAATATCACTTTTATATCTGGTTTATAAAAGAAAGCAACTGAAATTTTTAAGAGAACATCCACAATAAATTCATACCAAAAGGGAAAACTATTTTTAAAATCGGTTGAATATTTAAACTGTTGAATTGAATTCAAATATAAAAATTTGGAAATTGTGTGTGTTCAATTGGGGAGGAAAAGCATCACGAGAAGAAGATCAGAAAGGAGCGTTTGGTTAGCACGAATATCAAACGAAGGTTCTTGAAAATTTAATTTAATTTTTATTATTTATTAAATAGAAAAATATTTAAATATTTATTCCAAAAACGAATGAAAACGAAAAATTGATAATATGTTGCCGGTTCCAAGTTTCCAAGTTTTCAAGAATAATTTTGTTGTTTAGGAAATTTATTCCAAAAAAACGGTCCAAAACATACAAGTTTAAGATAATTAAAAAAAAGTCTGCCATCACACGTGGAATTAAGAGCACCTTAAATATATTAGAAATTCAAAATAATAAATATTTATTTTGTAAAATAACCAATTACAAAACGTTGGAAGACAGGCTTCCACATTTCCATAATTTAGACACATATTTGAAAACAATAGATATATATTATATTTAATATATTTATTAAATTTAAACAATCTTGAAGATAAAAAAACTGTAATATATACAGAAGTTACAAACCAATTTACATCGATATTTACTCCACCCTTAAAACCAAATCAAAAGACTATTGATACTGTTAATTTCACCTAAGAGGGATATTTAACAAATAGCCTTACAATCCTGATCAATATAGTCGTTGGAAGTCAGTTTTTTTTATCATTCCAAACGTTTTTGCTTCAAATCTTTACTTTTCTCGTCATGTATAAAGAATTCCTTTTCGATTCTGATGAACTTATCATCTACTGTTCAGAGTTTGATAGCATCCCCTCTGAGGAACTCAGTGACTCTATGCTGGAAGTCAAACTACATGATTTAAATGAGAAATGGGCAAATGTTCAAAAATCATATAAATTATTCCATCTCTCCCCAGATGTAGACAAAACAAATTTAACCGATTCGACTCGGAAAAAGTATTCCGAATGCACAAAAATGTATCAAAATGTGAAAGCTAAGGTCATAGACTTGCAAAAGACCCTTATTGCCCCCAGTCCCACTTCTTCGCAAAATGAGCTTGTTTCCAACGCCGAATATACGACACTCAATTGCATTAAAGTCCCACCCTGTGACACAGATGTTTTCCATGGCGGATATGAGGAATGGCCCTCATTTCGTGACATGTTCACAGCTGTCTATGCTAATCACCCCAAGCTATCACCAGTACAAAAATTATACCACCTTCGTTTAAAGGTGAAAGGCCAGGCTGCAGCTATAGTTAAAAATTATTCTCTATGCGGTCAAAACTTCTCCCTAGCATGGGAAGCCCTCAAGTCCAGGTACGAGAATAAACGAATTCTCGTGGACAACCAACTTAAAATCATTCTCAACTTAAAGCCAATAGTTTCTGAAAGTAGTGAATCCCTACAAAATATTCAATCCAATATAAATGATTGCTTAGCTGCCCTTAAAGCACAAAATATAGCTACCAGCGACTGGGATCCCATTTTAGTGTACATCTGTTCCACAAAACTTCCTCATGACACATTGTCATTGTGGGAACAGTCCCTAAAATCACACAGGGAACTTCCAAAATGGGCCGCTATGAATGATTTTCTCTCAAATCGGTATGAAGTAGTTGAGAGATTGAATAGTATACAGGGCACTAAAATAACAGCCAAAAAAAGAGTTGAACCGGAAGTGAACTCGTTCAATACCGAAAGCGTTCCCAAATATAATTGTAAACTATGTCAGTCCAATCACTATCTTCAGAACTGTCCTGTATTCCTTAAACGTTCTCCAAATGAAAGAAACAACTTTGTTACTGCCAACAATATTTGTTTGATTTGTCTTTCTCCGGGCCATTCACGAAAAACCTGCAGAAAGACATTCCTTCATTGTTCATCCTGTCAAAGGAATCATCATAGCTTGTTACATTTTAACAAAACTGAATCTCCAAGAGTTAGCGACAATAGAGAAGGAGGAGAACAACCCGGAACTTCAAATGCGATTACATCTCCACAAATTACTAAAACCGCTTCGCATTTCGCTTTCGGGAAAAATCTCCCATGTAACGAAAATACTTTGCTTCCCACAGCTATTGTTCAAATTGACCATAATGGAGAACTTTTCAATGTCCGAGCATTTCTCGATCAGGGCTCCGAAAGGACATTTATTTCAAAGCGCCTTCAACAAAGCCTTAGGCTCCCTACGGAGACAAAGAGTTTTCAGATACGAGGGATAGGCGGCCAGATTGTGGCAAACTCAAATTCTCTATGCTCAATTTCCCTCTTTTCTAAAAAACATGAAAAATTGGTACGCGTCAACGCTATCGTAGTACCCAAAATTACACGACTACTGCCAAACTTTTTCATTCCCAAAACGGAAATTTCTCGTGAAGACATCAAAGATTTGAATCTTGCCGATCCCAATTTTCACTCTCCAGGCCACGTCGATCTATTGATTGGTAGTAATATCATTCCCACCCTATTACTCGATGGAGTGAAGTCAGTTTGTGATACCCTAATCGCACAAGCTACCATTTTCGGCTGGATAATAAGCGGTCCAATCCCAATTCAGACGGTCAGATCGTTCTCAATCGAAACTACCGAAACTGAAGGGGACCCAATTGCAAGGCAGTTGCAGAGGTTTTGGGAACAAGAGGAAGTGCCTTACAAACGCCCTTTGTCTGAAGATGACGAATTTTGTGAAAATCTTTACCAGAAAACTACGTTTCGCAATCCTGATGGTCGTTATGTGGTGAAACTTCCATTCAAGCCTGGTTATCCACATCTTAGACCCTTAGGCGCCTCTCGTACGCCAGCTCTGATTCAATACGTTCGAACGGAGCAATCCCTTAAAAGGAAACCAGAGCTTGAAGAAACATACCACAAAGTTTTACGCGAATATATCACTCTAGGCCATATGAAACTCACGACCTCTCAAGAAATCTACTCTGACAGGACTTTCAAATCATTCTATCTGCCGCACCATGCGGTTCTTAAACCAGAAAGTCGTAGCACAAAAGTTAGAGTAGTTTTTAATGCGTCAAAGCGAACAAATACAGGAAATTCTTTAAACGACATTCTCCATGTCGGTCCTACGTTGCAACTCGATTTAATGACATTAGTTCTCAACTGGCGACTCTATAAATATGTCTTCAGTGGCGATATTGAGAAAATGTATCGCCAAATTTTGGTTCACGAAGAAGACACCCAATTTCAAAGGATAATATTCCGCAAAAACATTGATGAGCCAATTGAGGATTTCGCCCTAAAAACGGTGACGTTCGGAGTGAACTGCGCACCATATCTAGCCATTAGGACTTTACATCAATTAGCTCATGAATCTGAAGATAGATTTCCCCAAGCAGCCCACATTTTACGAAAAGAAACTTATGTTGACGACATTTTGTCAGGAGCGCACGAACTGAATTCTGCGCTAGAGTCTCTGTCACAGATAATAGAAATTCTAAAATCTGCACATTTCCCTTTGAAGAAAATCACCTCCAATAACTCAAAAATCTTAGAGTCTGTCCCAAGAGAAAACCTTTTAGATTCTGAATTCCTGAAATTTCAGGAAACTAGTTCAACCAAAACTTTAGGAATTCAATGGAACGCTTTAAGCGATTGTTTCTCGTACAAAGTTCAGGTTATTTCTCCCGCAAAATCTATTACCAAGAGGCAAATACTATCCTCAGTGTCCAAGCTCTTTGACCCAGCTGGCTGGATTTCCCCAATCATAATACAAGCAAAAATATTACTCCAGCAGCTATGGCTGGAAGGTACTAAGTGGGATGAATGTGTCAAACCAAATACGCTTCTTAAATGGAATAACTTCGTAGAAAATCTTCCCCTGATTTCAGACGTGAAAATACCACGCTGGACAAAGTTTGCCCCAATGCGTTCCATAGAAATACATGGTTTTTGTGATGCCTCAGAAAAGGCATACTGTGCTACGATATATCTAAGAGCACAAGACGACAACTTCATATATTCAAATCTTCTCGCCTCAAAAAGTAAAGTTGCACCACTTGACCCTGTTAGCCTCCCTCGGCTAGAACTTTGCGGTGCAGTCCTCCTCTCCCGCTTAGTTAAACAGATAACATCTACTCTACAAATGAGCAACTACGATCTCTTTCTCTGGTGCGACTCAACTATAGTTCTAGGATGGTTAGAAAAGCCACCTTACTCTTGGAAGACATACGTTGCTAATAGGACAGCCATCATCATGCGAAATGTTGGAAATGTTTCATGGCGGCATGTCCGTTCAGCGGACAATCCCGCAGATCTCGGCTCTCGCGGTTGCAATACTCACGAACTTGCAGATAATCCCTTATGGTGGCATGGTCCAAGTTGGCTTCAAAGCTCCCCCGAGGAATGGCCCAAGTCCATCTTAGTTCCAGGAGATCTTCCTGAAGTGAGGAAAATTGAATCATTCCACACCTTTATTGAATCCGAGGATGTATTGGAAAGATTTTCGAAGTGGGATCGAGCAATTAGAGTAATATCTTATATATTCCGATTCTACAACATTGTATCAAAAAAGAACGATTTTCAGTCCAGAGATTTTAAAACTATTACTCACACTGAATTTATTTGTGCAAAAAATAGAATAATTGTTCTCACGCAGCAAAAATACTACTATCAGGAAATATCATCTCTTACAACACTAAAGAAAGTTAGCAAGAAAAGCTCGCTCTATCCCCTTAATCCATTTTTTGATAGTAATGGTGTTCTCAGAGCAAATGGAAGAATTTCCAATTCAAATCTCTCTTATAACGAAAGTCACCCGATTATTATGCCAGTGAATTCCTTTTACTGCAAACTCTTCATATCATTTACTCACAATCTCTTAATGCATGCAGAACATTCTCTGATGATAAGGGCAATAAGAGAAGAATACTACGTCCCGAGACTAAAATCTGCAATTAAAAAATGCATTCGAAGTTGTAAAACATGCGTTATTTATAAGCGAAAAGTTCAAACCCAGTTAATGGCCGCACTACCTATGGAGAGATCTTCATTCTCATTGCCATTTTCCATAACAGGTATTGATTTTGCTGGTCCATTTTCTATAAAAACTTCACTTATTCGTCAAGCAACATACCACAAAGGCTATGTATGTGTGTTTGTGTGTTTTAGCACAAAGGCTCTTCACCTGGAGCTATGTTCTGATTTGTCTTCATCATCGTTCCAAGCTGCCTTTATACGTTTTGTCGGACGTCGCGGTCTACCCCAGAAGATTATGTCCGACAACGGCACAAACTTTGTGGGCGCTAAACGCACCTTAAAGAACGAATATTCACAATTTATTAAGTCAGTTTCTCAAGATATTGCTCACAAGTATGCATCCCATGGGTTTCAATGGAATTTCATACCGCCTAACGCCCCCCATATGGGAGGGTTATGGGAAGCCGGTGTGAAATCTTTTAAAATGCATTTCCGAAAAATAACACAAAATCAAAAGTTCACCTATGAAGAATTTACAACTTTATTAGTTCGAATCGAAGCAGTCCTAAATTCTCGACCTTTAACACCCATGACTGAAGATCCACATGACTTATTGGCATTGACTCCAGGACACTTTTTACGTGGTGCTCCCTTAGTCGCCAGTCCCGAAATCACCGACGACTCCCTCAAACTAGTAGACCGGTGGGAAAAACTGAAATATATACAACATCAATTCGCTCGTAGATGGAAAGACGAGTACTTGAAGGAATTGCAGAAACGCTACAAATGGCAGCATCCGCAGGCTGATATGAAAGTGGGGCAACTAGTTGTCATCAAAGAGGAGTTAATTCCTCCATGTGAATGGCGGCTTGGGCGCATCATTAAAGTTTATACTGGGTCAGACGGATTAGTGAGAGTTGCAGACATAAGAACCCAAAATGGTGTTTTGACGAGAGCAATTGCCAAGCTTTGTCTGCTCCCCTCAGAAGCGTCTCAATAAAATCTCAATTTCTTTCTCGTTTCACAAACATTATCTTTTCATTTAATTATTTTGTCCCGTTTTTACTAATTGCGATTTATTTCACAGGGCGCCAAGAAACCCTCTAATCCAAAGTAGAGCGAACACCCACAAGGCTCCGAGAAACCCACGAATCCACCAGTGCATGATCTGCTACCGGTTCCACTCACTACGGTATTGTAAAGCCTTCTTGGAGATGAGTACCGAAAGACGACGTCGGGTAATTTGGGAAAAGAAATACTGCAGGAACTGTTTAGCTCGGTCTCACACCATACAACAATGCCCATCATCGGAAACATGCCAACGTTGTGGCCAAAAGCACCACACTCTTCTACATTTATCTGTATTTAAAAGGATAAACGGACCAGCTCTACCTGCCCGACATTGTCACCCTACATATCGTGTTCAACGAAGTCGTAGATCAAATCCTCCACCACAACACCAAAACCATGTTCGCGTAAAACCGAGGAAAAATCTACAAAGGAATATTGCTAATGGTCAACCTAATAATCGAGCTGTAGCCAATACCATTTCTCCAGTTGGCACAAATCGGGGATTGATTCAGGCTGCAATGTCAGTACTGGAATGTTTGGAGAAAAGCCTGTAATTTCTGCAATTGTACTTGCCTTTCAGGCAAGGTGGCCAGGATGTTGACGATAATTGCAACTATTTCCGGCTCAACTATATAATAAGTAAGAAAGTCAACTTGAATTGTTTATTTCACTAACAACTAATTATAATTAATTAATGAGTTTAAACATAAGTCATTTGAATTATTATATTATTTTAACGGTCATTTGAATATTACGACCTTGTAAATTGTACTAGAATTAAACCCCTATTTTTAATCCAATCTGGCAATTAGTTGCCAGTCTTCTTTTAAGTCTCCATTGTATTAAAACCGAGCTGTCACGAAAGCAAAGGTGATTGGCTCGGCCTCTTTCATCATCAGCAGCTCAACTAAGGAAGTAGCCCTTTTCATCCCTAATAAACATTATTGATGTAAGTGGTTGAAAACGAAATTCCCAATATTGTTTTATATTCCCATTAATCGGTCAAGTATTTTCAACTTCAAACCATTCCCTAAGGAAACAAAGCATACGAAGTTGAAAATAGTTGCCTTATTCCCTAAGGAACACAAAAAGGAAATGAAAAGGTTTGTGAGTCTATTCCAAAATCCCCACGAATGCTTGGATTTAAAATAGTGTGAATTTTCGGTCCCAATTCCTTAGAATTCTCGACCTGAAACGATCAAATTCAACGATTAGGAAATATAAAGTCGGATATATTATTTTCCTAAAACCGACCGATTTATAACCTGAGTTATAATCGGTAGTAATAAAAATAGTTGCCCTTCCTTTTGGGTGTTACAAACAAATGCACAAAGACATAATACTCTCGTGGAGTGTAAAAAATTTAATGATGATACTTTAATTTGTCTCATCCATTTAGTGACATTTCTCACAGCATATGGCGAGTTCTATGATAGTCAGAATTCTTAGTTGTTGATGTTGAGATTGGCAAATTTGTTTTCCTTGCGTCGAAAATAAGTTTTTTGCCAGTTGTAAACTGAGTTGTTTGTGGTATTTAGTAATAATCACTTGGTAAAAGTTTGCAAACTTTCTTTAGTAATTACAAAGTTGATTGACAATAAATAATTTAGGTTTTCACAATGCAAACTTTGGCCGGGAAATGATACGGTGTAAAACAAAACAAGAGAAGAAATCACTAAAGTATACACAATACTGAAATTTAAGATTTAATATTTCTGAACGCTTGTTTAACATTTAAAGGAAAAATAAATTTTTCTAAATAAATTGGTTTTTTGTGGCATGCAGGATATGACATGCTGTACAGGGTTCAAGAACAAATAGTAAACCATTCATATTTCTGAGAAAAATTTAAATTGAATTTTGCATTTTCTAAACCTAAAAGTCGAAAGTTAAACGTCTTGGAAGTTTTTGATCGTGTTAACACTAATCGCGACATTTTATAATTTCTGAAAAATCTACTTATTAATGATATTTACCTTAAATAACAATTTTTTAACCCTCTCATGCCCGAATTTTCTTTTTAATAAATATATAAAATTTACTATGATTTTTGATGAAGTATGATTTTAAATATGATTTCTATAGGTTTTGGGGATTCTAATTCATACAGGACATGAGTAAAGGGATGTTTCTTAAAATCTTTATACTGCAGATATCGTTTAAATATAAACAATATTTTGAAATGTTTCTTCATTTTAAAAATCTTTATTATGTATAATTTCGAATGGCAAAGACAGTTTTCCTTGTACTCGAAGAAATCCTATGAAAATAAGATAGAATTCTAAACAATTTTAATTACAAGAAACTCAAATAATTAAAATTTAAGACTACACTTTGGTTTTCGTCTTCCTACGCAGACCCAAGTTACCGAATTTGTTGGGTCTCTTGTGAAGAATCTTTGTTACAAATGTACACAAAAATAAAATTTATTAATTCTGAAAAATATGTGATTTTAAAAATTTTATAGGACTAACTTGTGATGTTGCCTATAGGCAACATTGTTCATGAGAGGGTTAAGGATTTATAAATTCAGTCGCACTTTTTTAGCAAATAGCTACAAAATACCTTCAAATTATAGAAAATGTGAAAAATTATATTTAACCACAAATTTAGAAAAAAAAACATTCCAAAAAATATAGATGCAAAAATATATATTCGTTTATTTATAAAGAGTGATTTTTTTGAGGTTAGGATTTTCATGCATTAGTATTTGACAGATCACGTGGGATTTCAGACATGGTGTCAAAGAGAAAGATGCTCAGTATGCTTTGACATTTCATCATGAATCGTCTTACAAACGAACAACGCTTGCAAATTAGTGAATTTTATTATCAAAATGAGTGCTCTGTTAAGAAAGTTCATTGCGCGCTTCCATTTTATGGTCAGTTTAATCGACCCACTGAAGCGGCTATTCGGGCTATTGTGACTAAATTTCGCACCAAATTTACATTGTTGGACATTAAACCACCAACACGCTTACGTAGAGTGCGAACTGAAGAAAATATCGCAGCTGTATCGGCCAGTGTTAATGATGACCACCAATTTTCGATTCGTCGCCGTTCGCACCAATTGGGTCTCTGTTACTCAAAAACGTGGAAATGCCAAAATTGGACTAAGCGGATGGACCACCTAAGACGCAGCCGCGGTCAACATTTAAATGAAATTATCTTCAAAAAGTAAATGTCATGGACCAATCTAACGTTTCAAATAAAGAACCGATGAGATTTTGCAAATTTTATGCGTTTTTTTAAAAAAAAAAGTTATCAAGCTCTTAAAAAATCACCCTTTATTTGTTCTTAAGACCCCATCATTTCTCCACACTTGTTAAACTGAATTTGGCCGTTTAGTGGCAAACAGCTGTTTTGAAAAAGATTTCCATATTACGTTACAACAAAACTTATAAATATGGTAGAAATTGTGTGGGTGTATACAAAGTCAAGAACAATCATCGACAGATATGTGTGGGTTTGCCTCTTCCCTGTCGTCATTTGACGTCACAGAACAAAAACTTTTGTAACCTTAATTTAAACCACAGTTCGGTACCCACATTCGGTAGCACATTCTCAATTCAATGCAGTTACATGGTTGCTTGGCGTCCTAACTATATACATATAACGTTCCGGAGAAGATGAGGGCCAAAACAAGAGCTTCGGTCTTTTATAACAGATTTAGCACAATTGATAACGAGCCATCAAATCGTTTAGCACCGAAACAGAGAATGTAACAATCCAGAAACACAAACTGGATTTAATAATATTCACACAGTTTTTATTATGACATTTATTACAGTACAGTAGTAATTTCATATTTCGTGAATGTTTGCTTTTAGGTTTACTGGAGTTAACATGGTTTGGGATAGGATGGAATTGAATTGAATATTGAGACCCGTTAAATAAAAAAAATCCCTTAATGAATGTTTACCTATAGGTTCAGCAACTCTCAACCGTATTTTTCGTGCATACTGGTTCTTTAACTTTTGGCAAATACATTGAACAAAAAATATATATTTGTGGTACTCCAAACCCGTTCAAATGCTGGAGAATTTATAATCCCAGGTGCCCTTTTACACCTAGAGGGTTCTACAGCAGAACTGAAGCTCGTTAATATTTCAGCTATTAATGGCTGAAATTTCATGAAAGGAGTATTGTAATTATTTCCAATTTTTTATGATGGGACGGACTAATATACACTCCATTTTTATTATTTTTTCCGCCAAATATTGGTGACAATTTTTATACATACCACGAGGGTATTATGTCTTTGTGCATTTGTTTGTAACACCCAAAAAGAGATATGCCAATAGTTATCTATACCGATCGAGTTAGAATCACTTTTTGAATCGATTTATTAATGTACGTCCATCCAGTCTTGTAAACAAAGTACTGGTCGCAATTGTAGTCAGAACCAAATTAAATAAAGTTTTTCGGAGTAAAGACGAACGCTATTTAATTTGAAGAAAATCAGTTCAGATTTGGATATAGCCCTCATACGAATTTCAATCCCGATTTGACTCTTGTCACTCTAGATACCACATATTTTTTTTAAAATTGGCAAATCATCTTATATTTCAACTGGAAACGCCTGTGGTGAATATATTGTTAGAACGGTTCAGATTTATATATAGCTCCCACACAAATTTCCCTCCCTTTTTGACTTTTTATACCCTACACCACTTCGTGGTCTAGGGTATTATAAGTTAGTTTCGTGCCAAATGTTTGTAACACCAAGAAATAATCGAGCTAAACCCACCTTTAAGTATACCGATCGGCTTAGAATCACCAGCTGAGTCGATTTAACGATGTCTGTCTGTCCGTCCGTCCGTCCGTCTGTCCGTCTGCTGTCCATCTAAGCTTGTTCGCACTCTACAGGTCGCAATTGTTGTCCGATTGTCATGAAACTTGGCAGAAGTTATTTTTTCTGAAAAAGGACCATCGGTATTGAATTTGGAAGAAATCGGTTCAGATTTAGATATAGCTCCCATACAAATGTCGCTCCCTATTTCACTTTTTCCGCTTTAGAAACCACATATTGTACCCGATTTTCTTTAAAATTGGCACAACATCTTATAATCCAACTAGAAATACCTATGCAAAAATTGGGTAAGATCGGTTCAGATTTAAATATAGCCCCCATACAAATGTCGCTCCCGATTTGACATTTTCCGCTCTAGAAACGACATATTGTACCCGATTTTCTTTAAATTTGGCAGAACTTCTTATAATCCAACTAAAAATACGTATGCAACAATTGGGTAAGATCGGTTCAGATTTAGATATATCCCCCATACAAATGTCACTCCCGATTTGACATTTTCCGCTCTAGAAACGATATATTGTACCCGATTTTCTTTACATTTTGCAGAACATCTTACAATCGAGCTAGAAACACGTATGCAAAAATTGGGTAAGATCGGTTCAGATTTAGATATAGCCCCCATACAAATGTCGCTCCCGACTTGACATTTTCCGCTCTAGAAACGACATATTGTACCCGATTTTCTTTACATTTTGCAGAACATCTTACAATCGAGCTAGAAACACCTATGCTGAAAGTGGGTAAGATCGGTTCAGATTTAGATATAGCCCCCATACAAATGTCGCTCCCGATTTCACTTTTTCCGCTTTAGTAACCACATATTGTACCCGATTTTCTTTAAAATTGGCACAACATTTTATAATCCAACTAAAAAACCTATGATGAAAGAGGGTAAGATCGGTTCAGAATTAGATATAGCCCTCATACGATTTTGGCCAAACTTTACATATTATATTTCACCAATAAACAGACATGGTGAAAGCGAGTCACATCGTTCCAGGTTTTAATATACCCCCATACAAATGTCCTTTCCGATTTAACATTTTTTGTCAAACACATACATTTAGGGGATGCAAGAATCCTTCCCGATTTCAATTTTTTACCCAATTGAATTGAAATGATAATTGTTTGGGTGATGCCCATATGTCCATACTTTGGTATACTACTGTATAATGTGTATTTGTCTGTCAGACAATTGGATCAATTACCATACTCGTTAAATTTGACTGAAGATAATTTTATAGCTTATAAATTATATGAATATAATTTATATAATTTGTATGAACTACATAAAATTGCTCCCATGAAATACCTTGGTTTAGTAATCAAAGCGAGGTACATACGCAGGGAGTGGTGTAGGGTATTATATAGTCGGCCCCGCCCGACTTTAGCCTTTCCTTACTTGTTCTTCTCTAGAACATTAATTATCGATTCGTCGCCGTTCGCAGCAATTGGGCCTCTGTTACTCAAAAACGTGGAAATGCCAAAATTGGACTAAGCGGATGGACCAATTGAGGCGCAATCAAGGCCAACATTTGCATGAAATAATCTTCAAACATTAAATTATGAACCGTACTATCCATTCAAATAAAGATTTCTGAATTTTATGTGTTTTTTTGAAAAACTTTCCTATAGCTTTTAAAAAATCACCCTTTATATGTTGTTTATAAAGAAAATTCCAATCCGCCAAGAACCTTTAAGTATTTTTTCAATCTTTAATTTCTTCTTCGTTTACATTTCTTATAAGCTACAGAGTCTAATAAATGTTATAAAACTTTGACACTCAGAGTGAACTCTGTAATTTTTCATATTTCATAGCTTAAGACCTATAGCCAAACTTTTATTCTGCATTTTGGCAGAGAAACGAAAATCATATTAATTTTTCATTCTTTTTTGTTGCTGCCTGCCAGATCAATAAACAATTGCGTATTGCCAAAGTTTTGCAAATGCGAACGAATAACAATTATTTAGAAGCAATTGATTGGAAGAAATCATTCACCTTCGTTTGCGGGAGGGATGAGGCGAGAGGTAGGTGGTGATTGATGTCTGCCGATTCGCAATAAATTTGAGTATCATGAAATCAATATTTGCGGCATCTGTTTCGTATAAGTGGAGGCATGAAATTGGATGTGACGAACGGAAATATAATATTCAATTTAGTTGAATATGGTTAATTTCTTTGAATCTTAAATCGAAATCATGCGACACAATTCTTTTCACAATTCCATTTCTTACACATGAAATAGAAGTGATGATTTCCTCGTGACCACTCATTCCTTGGTCAATATTAATGTTGTCCGGATAAAGAAACATAGTTATACATAAGAATAGCCATTAGAAGAACCTGATCCAACGATATCTAGGATTTAAAGTCACTTCTTCAAGTAAAGCATCCTGTCTTGTAAAAATGTTCACACATTATTTTTGGTACAGACACTTTCCTAAAACATTGCACCTCCTTGGTGGAGTTGACGTCACTTTTATATAAAAAGTTATTTTGGCTCTGTCCCAGTGGAATTTTCCTATGGAAAATCAAGCTAAGATGCTATTCTCCTTTGGTAAGTTTTTAATGTTTCACACGACAAAGTTGGTGGTAAATGAATATAATATGAAAGTAAATAAAGCATGGAAAAATTAAAATATAACAAATCCCATAAAATAATACGAAGGAAGTACTTGCCATTTATTGCATGCCAAAGATAACTTTGTCAATAGATGTTCTGGTGAGGAACGACATTTGCAAAAGTAGTTAAGGTGATTTTGAGTAAATAATTTGAAACAAATTTCATTAAATAATACATTAAGCTAATATGGGGTGTGCACGGAAGGTGTTGTTTTGCCTGTAGCATTGCAAAAACAATATTGTTCACATAGTTGTTACACAGTAAATTCCATAACATATTTAAATGCAATAGCTTCTCCAGTGCCTGCATAAAATTTTAAGAATTTTCATACAATACAAAAGCCCTTTTAAGAAAGCACCTTCCTCATCAATATTAAATATGAATTTCATCCCTAAAAGCAATATGAGCAGATGCTACCATGAACGACACAGATAGGTTCTTGTGTGCTAATGGTTCCATTACGATAACGATGACGAGACTACCCCTTTTTGATGAAATTGTTCACACGGAATTTCATCATGACATCCCGCTAAAATGCATTTAATAAGTAGACTTTATGTACTCATGTTCTTCACTATCATCACAGTCTGCAAATTCAATATATCTATGTATGTCACAATAGAGTGGTTCTTATTTTTTGCTTATATTATTAAGCCTCATGAGAAAAAAATACGATTTTTTTAAATTTTATTTTTTCGTTTGTTTTATTTCGAACTGTATTCAATATTGGATTCGAAGTGGGATATTATTCTAGTTCACTATCTTTTTGCATCTATATTTTATTGAATGCAAATTTATATACAAATAGCATGGTGATGTTTAGTACTTGACTGTACATAACCTCTAACACGATTTCTGGGCCGTGACGACCTACTGCTATTTTTTAGTTTTTTTTAATTAGTGTTTAGATAGTGCTACCGAGTTTTGAAAATCGTAAATACACTGAAGTATTTTCCACTTTTTCGGATATCTCAGGAACTACTGATAATCCTACTCTGAAATTTTCCGAGTTTTTAACTATTGAGATAAATAAACGTTTTTATACCCTACATGACTTTGTGCATGTAACACCCAAAAGGAAATTAGATAGACCCATCGTTTATTATACCGATGGACTTGAAATCACTTTTTGAGTTGATTTAGTAATGTCGGTCCGTCCGTCCATAAGTCCCGATTTATTCTCTCCTCTCTAGAAACCACATGTCTCAACAGATTTTCTTCTAATTTGACTAAACGCCATATAATTCAACTGCAAACAATTCAGGTAAAAATAGACCAGATCGATTTAGATTTATATATAGCTCCCATACAAATGTCTCCTTTGATTCTGTCCACTCTAGAAACCACACATTTTAACAAATTGTCTTTAAATATGACAAAACAACTTATATTTCAACTATAGACTGTTCTGGTAAAAAAAGACAGATCGGTTCAAATTTATATATAGCTCCCATACCAATGTCTCCTCCGATTGGATTCTTTCCGCTATAGAAACCACATATTTTAACAGATTTTTCTTCAAATTTGGCAAACCAGCTCATACTACAACTAAAAACATCTGTGCGTAAGTGGGCTACATCGGTTCAGATTTATATGTAGCTTCTATAAAAGTGTCTCCCCCGATTTAATTCTTTCCGCTCTAGAAACCACACATTTTAACAGATTTTTCTTCAAATTTTTTGTTTTCTGTGAAAGAAGTATACGTTTCCAACAAAAACAAATAGGATGTTGAAATAATATTTATTTATCATTAGAATTTGATTAATTTTTGTCGAAATTTATGTCCTTTCTATCGTAACTCTCTCGCCTTCGAATGGTGTGATTAGCCCCCAGCTCTCGTGAAAATGCGCCAGCTCGATTCAGATATATATCTCCTATATATAAATCTCTAATACAAATTTCGCCACCGAATTGATTATTTCCGCTCTAGAAATGGCAAATATGAACAGAGTATCTTCTAAATCATTACATCAGCTAATATTTCAAATTAAAACATATATTACGAAAGTGAGTCACATCGTTTCAAATTTATATAGCTTTTATATAGCTCCCATATACATGACTCCTCCGATTTGATTCTTTGCGCTCTAGAACCACATATTTAACAGATTTCATTAAACATGGGAAAATAGCTCCCATACAACGTTTGTGTTCAAATTTTCTCACAAATACATATAGAAGTATGAAGTTAGTAGTAAGTATTATTATTAGTAGTAAGTAATAATCTACCCTTATATATTTATCCTGCATTGCCTGGCTAAAATGTAACGAACTATTTAAACCCTACACCACAGTGTATAATAACTAGGTGTAGGGTGTATAGTATAGTCGGCACGACCGAATTTAACATTCCTTACTTGTTTATTCTCAAATAAAAGATTTCAATAAGAGTTTTCAAAATTAAAAAAAATCGTCTAACAGTTATCTTGCAATACCAAACACGTTCACAAATTCGGAATTAATTTGAAGAATTCTCAGTACTTTGGATTTCCTCATTACCGAAAACCCATACATAAAGCCATACAATATTCAATATTCATTCTACACATTAATATACAAATAAAAATATTTTATATTTGTTTCCTCAAAAAATAAATCAATTTTCACACATACGGTTTGTACTGCTTTTAAGCATGTATCGACGAAATGAATTTTCGATGTCAAAACGCACTTGCATGACCCCGAATGGGGTGTACACAGCGATAGAAATTTTTCATTTTAATGGTGAAAGCGACGTACGGTCATAACGCCCAAATTGAAAATGGCATAAAGCCCAAAAATTTATTTATTTTATTATTTATTTTTGGGCAATATGTAGTTGCGTTTGGGCATTGTGATATTATTTCTAGGCAATAACGCCCAAATCTGCAACGCCCAAAACTATGACGCTCAATCCACGGGCCGTCATAAAACCCAAATTTGCGACATATTACCCAAAACCCTCATAATATCCAAGTAGCATTCAGCCGGGATTAATTATTTCCTCTGCGATTTTCTTCTATGGGATACATCCAAAACCGGCTACGTACAGTAAAGTTCTTTAAGTTGCCGGCCTTTGGCCGGGATTAAAGATTTTCTCCTATGGAATATATCCAAAACGCATAGTAAAAGTTGTCGGCTTTAGACATACCCCATAGGAGAAAATATTTAATCCCGACCGAAGGCCGTCAACACAAGAACTATGCGTGGCCGTCTTTGGACAAACCAACAATCGGTAACGCAGAAAACTTTTACTTAGCGTAGCCGGTTTTGGACATACCCCATAGGAGAAAATGTTTTTGACATGGTCGAAATCATGATCGTGGTATCTGCAGGCAAGTAATAAATGTCAGCATGCCATTTGTAAATAAATTTGCAATCTATTAAATATAGATGCAAAATGGTCTTGAGCCAGGACAATATCACAGCTCAAAAAATAACATTTTTTCACGTGTTATGGTCAATTTGTGAATGTCAGTGAAAAGAATACTACGTTTTCAAAAAGGCGTGCTTATTTAATCGCCTGTAACTCCTGAAATACTTGATCGATTTTTTCCATAACTTTTTTGGAATTTCATTGGTTTTATGGCTTGTTTTTATGAACTAATGGAATTGTAAAAAATCTTAAAAAATAGAAACCATCATTTCACTCAAAAAAAAATAAAAAAAATAACTCGGCTATAACACATTTCACTCTTTAAAAAATAATTTAAATTACCTTCAAAACAAGGTCTAACACATACAAATCGGTAAAGTATTTCAGGAGTTACCGACTGTTGAAAGAACACGCATTTTTGAAAAAGAAGTATTTTTTCACTGTTAAATTGGTCATAACTCAATGTCAATTTTTATGAGAAGAATACATACACAAGATTTCAAAACAAATTGCAGCTATCGAGGTCAAAAACCGTACGGCTTGAAATGGAATGACTCATATATTTATATGCATGCAATTTGGGTATTATGAACGGAAAATACCATGCATTTAATTACTATGACAGCATAATGTACCCATAACTGTGTGGCGCTCTATATTTTATTTGAATTTTTATAATAGAATACAATTAACAGCGCGATTTTGTGCGTTCAAATATTTAAAGAGATTAAAATATTAGATTTGTAAACCAGCCAAAATATTTACGTTTCGCACAATTTATACATAACATATTTGTTGTTTTCGCATAACCAACATTAAAATTTTAATCAAATTAGAATGCGATAAAAACATAATGTCATATGATGTGTGGACATAAAATATATAGAAATCAGCAAATCATAACTAATGTCACAGACATTATGGCATCAATGCTAGCATATTTTATTAATTGCTTAATTTAATTAAATAACAAACACCAAAAATATTTGCAACAGAAAAGGGATAATATCAATTGCAATATGTTTTCAATTATTGTTCATTTTTTAACAAAATAAATCAAATTTCACAATAGTGTCGACAATTAAATATTTTATGCCAAAAGCCAAACATTGTATGTATGTAGAGATGAAATTCAATTGATATAAATTCCGTGGTAAAATTTAATAATATTTTTATGGTTCTTAAAGCAATGCTGTTTGCAAAAGAAGAACATGTAAGTATGCTTCAGTCGGCTAAACCGACTTATATATACCCCCACTCTCAGAGAACATAAATATGGAAGGAATTATATTTAATATATTTGTATGGAAGGTACTAAGAGGTTCGTGTCACATGGTCCCAGCTTCCACATTTATAAAACAATTGTAAAAACATGATCAAATATCAAGTCAAAGGGGATTAAATGCACCAGTATTGAAGTTATGAAGGATTTAATTTTACCTAGGATAGAGACAATTGGGTGGGAGGTACAAGAAGAGACGTGGCTAAAACGAAGTGGTGTAGGGTATAAAAATTTTAAATATCAAATTGCAAATGATTTTGACTACCCGTATGGAAGAAATGTCGGTTTCATTGTAACCAAAGTTTATGCGATTGTAGCCACTATACAAGTATTGTCAAATATTAAATTTCACAGTATTCCGAGCATTCTTATAAAAGTTATAACAGCTTTAATTTTACGTAGTTTAGGGTGATTTGTGTGGGAGGTACGAGAAGGGGCGTGACAATTTCGTGTGTAGCTCTAACTGCATAGATGCGAAAAATAAAGATATTCGGGACAAAATTGTCAGCCAGCTGCTGTAGCTAAAATCATTAAATTAAGTGTGTACAATCGTCTACTGCGTAGACATGGAAAATAAGAGCATATATCCAAAAATATACGTCGAAATGACAAAAAATAAAAGTGGTACCTAGCAAACGGATGTAGCTATAAACATGAAATTAGGAAATTACTACTCTTCCTATCAAAGTGGTACAACATTTGGTCAGTAGCTGGATTCAAAAAATTAAATGGGGGAAAACTGCCCTGAAGAAAAATAATATTTTGGGCATACTTTTGAAGATTGTTGCATCATGTTAAATTTTTGATTACTCTTCAAATATTATATTTATATATAGTAGAGGACTAATTATATTATAATAACGAAATAATTTTTTTAAAACAGTGTCATATACTTTGAAATTGTAAACATATCACATTTCTCCTAATATGTTACTGCACTTCCATGTAAATCCTCTAATCTGCCGGTAATACTGTGGAATATACTCTGTGGTGGAGGGTATATAAGATTCGGCCCGGCCGAACTTAACTGCATTTTACTTTTTTACATTTCCGATAGCTGTGCTTTGAAAAAAGAGAAATATTGTCCTTGGTGGGTGAAGGTGCCCTTCTAATCCTTTTAAAACTACTTATGAGAAGTTTTCGTTTGTAGAAAATTGCAAAGATGTATTAACCCATTAAAGCCCTGCCAAATTGTGTTTTCGCTGCTTCTTACTATTTATTGTTCGATTAATCGAACACTGGGTTAAGGCTTCATTTGATTGGTCGCCGTAGCATATTCATTTATTTGACATCCTCTGTCATTGTTTTATCACACAAAGCCAGAAAGTAAACGTAAAATTTTGTTACAAAGAGAGGTGGAAACAATGCTATGGAAAATTGTTATTCTGCTGGCACATTTTCGCTGACAGCAGTAATTATGATTTACCAGCTTTCCATTACAGTTTTAATGGTTTTTCACTTTGCACACGCATAGAGTTAATGACATTTCAGAATAATGCCATTAACGATAATATTTTGATTTAATAAACAAACAAATACTTGCATTAACCTTTAAACACATTCTAGAATAATGCCGACTTGTAATTTATGTTCCAAATATACCTCTTTGATTTTCCATTATATTACATAAATTTATCCTGACAAATTCAAAACGCCATAATATTTCTCATTTCCGTTTCTATAAGAACCTTCTCTACTTTCACGTATCATTATTGGTCAGTGCCCGTTTGAGGGTTAACGCATGTATGTATTTACCATTCATAACTCCCATTTACCACTCATAACTAATTGACAATGCATTGCAGTGTACGGCATTACACAATGCTGATTTTAAACGGCAGTCCTTAACAACCACACATTTACGGATAAAACATTCGGTAAATGGTTTATCAAATAATTGCATTTCATTAACAATATTTAAATGTATGTATTAACGCTCGAGTCCCTGTTTCTGTCATTGACAGTGAACGACACACTTTTCAACACGTTCTCCATGTGCGATAATTAAAATACGTTTTCATGACAGTCATTGATACCAAAGCCGTTGTACCACAGAATTCGCTGCACAATAAGGTTAGTTTCCTTTATCCGTAATATAAAGGGTGATTTTTTAAAAGCTATAGGAAACTTTTTCAAAAAAAAAAAAACACATACAATTCAGAAAAATGCATGAAATCTTTATTTGAATCAATAGTACGGTCTATATAATTTAAAGATGATTAAAGAAGATTATGTCATGTAAATGTTGCCCTTGACTGCGCCTCAAATGGTCCATCCGCTTAGTCCAATTTTGGCATACTCTTTCCAATATTTCGGCCTGTATCTCACGAATAAATTCTTCAATGCTGTCTTCCAATGGGTCAATTGAAGCGGGCTTGTCTATATAGACATGAGCTTTAACATAGCCCCACAAAAAATAGTCTAAAGGTGTTAAATCGCACGATCTAGGCGGCCAATTGACCGGTCCCTAACGTGAAATAAAATGTTCACCGAACTCGCCTCTCAATAAGTCCATTGTTGCGCGTGCTGTGTGGCATGTGGCACCGTCTTGTTCAAAGCACATGTCATGCAAGTCAAGCTCTTGCATTTTGGGCAAAAAAAAGTTGGATATCATCTCACGGTAGCGCTCACCATTCACAATCACGTTACGATTCGCATCATCTTTGAAGAAGTACGGCCCAATGATGCCACCAGCCCATAACTATTGCAATGCTTCTGGCTGATATTCACTCCAAAATCGACAATTCTGCCTATTTACGTACCCATTGAGCCAAAAATTGGCTTTTCAGATAACTTTCCAAGAGCCCATTCACCAAAAATTTTACGTTGCGGTAGGTCGATCGGCTTCAATTCTTGTACTAGCTGTATTTTGAAAGGCATCACACCTAAATCCTTCCGCAAAATTTTCCACGTTGTTACGTAACAGAGGCCCAATTGCTGCGAACGGCGACGAATCGATAATTGATGGTCATCATTAACACTGGCCGATACAGCTGCGATATTTTCTTCAGTTCGCACTCTACGTAAGCGTGTTGGTGGTTTAATGTCCAACAATGTAAATTTGGTGCGAGATTTAGTCACAATAGCCCGAATTGCCGCTTCAGTGGGTCGATTAAACTGACCATAAAATGGAAGCACGCGATGAACTTTCTTAACAGCGCACGCATTTTGATAATAAAATTCAATAATTTGCAAGCGTTGTAAGACGATTCATGGTTAAATTATAGACCAAACTGAAGATGTTTGTCAGTGACACAAAACACGAAACGTGCGTCAGCTGTTTAAACCAGTGTTGCCAAAAAGATAATAGCTAAAAAATCACCCTTTATATACATATTTTAGCAGGAATACAAATACTATGCAACACGTTAATACGTATTTTAAATATAACAAAGTATGTCGATAGCGAATTGTTTTATCTGGTCCCTTCTAATATAAATGTGGCCGTAAAGAATAATGTGCTTATGACAAAACAAGATCATTATGATTCAATTGTAATTAATTTAATTATCCCTAAATACATTTCTCCTTCATTTCAATATCGCCTTTGCATGACTCGCAAAAGTATAAAAATAAATTATTAAAACTTCAATATAATTCAATAAAATTAAAAGACCTGTAAACAGGAGAAAAGATCAACATATGGAAAACTGAGTACACAGCGAGTATAGTACGATCACTAGTGTCATCTGTATATGGTCTCGTTCAGCTCCAATGAAAAAATGTAAAATTGTCGCACGGTGTTACGACTACATTCAAAGTGGCTCTTTCTGTGAACTCAATTTCATTTCACGAATAAATCCCGCAATATTGTGCTGGAGATCAATGATCTTCTTTTAGAGTGGAGGGGAGCACGATTTAGAGGGCTTGCGGTACATATTAGTTTTACAAACGTTAATATAAAATAAATATAAATTTAACAAATTTAATTATACATAGCTATAAGTAAATATTTAACTCCATCCTGTGGCGTATGGTATAAAAAATCTTAACTTAAGAAACTATACAACTTTCAAGTTGTTTCATGCTTTTGATTTACACAATGTCATGGGAGTTAATAAGGAGGAATCATCCAATGCATTACTGACAAGATATTTTTTTTTTGTAAAAATACAAATATCACATTCACCGCATACTTTTATTTTAAGTTTTAAGGTTTTCTTGGCATTGCTCGTCTATTTTTTGTTCTATTAATTCGAGGATTTTAACAACATTCTTGTTGGTGTTTTATTGTAATACGTTTGAAGTTACTTTCAACAAAGTTGGACATACCTGGGGACATTTTAGTTTTCTCCTACACTTCCGTACATTATGGCAGAGAAACTTGTAGAAAATAGCTTGTTTACATGTAATGACAAGTTTTGGTTTGACAAATTTTACTGATATTTCTGAAACAAACAAAAAGGAGTTTTAGGTTGACCAAAAATTTTTAAGTAGGAAGATTTAAAATGGCTTTTAGCATTTTCGACATTTCAAAAGAAAAAAAACAGAATTTTAAAATTTAAAAAGTATCTATATATACAAAAAAATCTGAAGAATATAGCAAAAGTTGAATAATTATGACTTACTGCCTGACCCACGATGTAGAAAGAAAATCTATGCGAACGAAAGCCAGTCACTCACTTTCGCATCAAAATGTGACCCAATATCTTCTGACTTTTCGTTCGCATAGTCTTACGTGTTGTGAGTGAATGAAAGTGTTACCAGATCAAATAATCCACAAATACTCGCAAATATGCCAAGAAAAAAGCGATAAATACCCAAATTCTAACATATAATAAAAAAGTTGACACAACTTTTTCTCAGCTGAAATAACTGAAAACAAAATTCGAAAAAATAATGTAAACAATCAATATTTGGGATTGTTTTTGTGTGTTGTCGAAAAATATAAATTTTTCCAACGTGCAAATTTTCTGGAGGAATGCTAATTTCGAGATCCCCGTAGGCAGCTACTGGTCATTTAGTTACTTGTTTCCAGAACACAGATAATATAATCTTTATTATTTTATGTTTTTATTACTTGTTTCCAGAACACAGATATTAGAATCGTTATTATTTTAGGAGAAAATATATATCTGCCTTAGTTTATATTCGATTACTTTGTAGCCGGAAACTGATTTACTGTAACACTAACAATAATAAATATAGAAAATTACAGATAATCGTATAATTTAATTTAATTAATATTTCAATTTTAATTTATAATTTCAAAAAGTAAAGTAAATAATTAGTCGTGTATTCCTACATGAGAATACACAAAAGTTTATTTACATACATATTTTTTATAAATCATACATCACTGGCTATCACGTATTAGCTTAACTCCCTTGGACATTTTTCTTTTGGAGGTCTTAGAATTTTAAGATATATGACAACAATTACATTGTCGAAGTATCCGCATAATTTAATTAGCTTAAATAAAATTTTGAGAGTAATTTTACATAAGGAACAACCCAAAAATTACGTTCCTTCCTCTCCGAACATTATCTGTGGATATACAGATCCAGGCGACAGGAGCGCACCATAGTCATCGGCACTAACACACATTCGTGAATAGAGTTAAGAAGTTGGTATTCTATAAAACAAACAGCAACACACGAACCAACATCAATCAGTGTGTCTGTTTGTCGTTTCAAATTGTTGCCATTCACTCCAGTAACAAACATCACCCTCAAACACTCCATGTGCTGAAGATGATGTCGATATAACTGACTTTTTACATTGGCATACATATAGACATAGTACAACATTACATTTATTTTCATTTTCATTCACTTATTACTTACAACCGCTATTTACAGCGATTGACGGCTGACATGAGTGATATTGATGTATGGACTTTCCCACGAGGAATTGTCCTTGGTTCTGTGTTAGTGAAGTGTTCCATAAATGGGTTTATAAAAATATAAACAACAGCAGCAATGCCATCAACGTGAAGGCTGAACGTCAAACATAATAATTCAATTAAATGGAAAATCGTACAAATTTAAATAACAAATTGTCTACTTTCAATAATATAACAAATACAAGATAGAAATTGAAATCACTGTTAATTTTAATCGAATTATTCTGATTGGTGATGGCGGTATTCTGATTGGTGAACAAATCTGATAAATAACAATGGTTAAAAGTTATTCTATTAGTATTGATTTGTGTACATCAACGAATTTCTAAAGGAATCTCACATAATATTGCATGTAGAAATGTCCATTATTTGTATAATTTTAATAAAAATGTGCAGATGACTCTAACCTCATTAATTCCCGTTTAATGATATTGGGCATTTCTCACAGGAAAACAATATTCTCATTATTCCATAGCATGGTGTGAACACTATTGTTAATATTTTTCCATATGTGTGTCTAATGGCTGTAAATCGGTTGGGACTGAAAATAGCAGAAATCGGTGCAGAAATGGTCGATCCTCGACCAAAAAAGTTGGGTTTGTTACCCCAGATTTGAAGATTAGTCAATGCCAATTTCAGATTTTTTTGCTCACATTTGTACGAAACACACATTTTTTATACTAGTCATTTTTGGCAACGACGTCCAATTCCAGTTGTGACTTCTTTTCGTTTATAAAAAATTTACAGGAATATATAACGCGTAACAGAAAGGTATTTCTCGAAACTCGTACTTTTAGGTTAAAATGCTATAGGAACTGGCCAAAGAAATAGCTGGGGCATAAAATTCAACGGTGTTGCAACGCTATGATGACATCTCTAATATTTGGAGTACGAGATTCGTTAATGTTGCCTGTTGCGTTTGGTAAAATATGAGTTACATACCACTCCTACTACACAAGTCTTAATTAAATTATTTGTATCTTCATTCCCATTACTCTTTGCACCCCAAAATTATTTTCTACTAAATGTTTTAGCATTTTAATGGATTCATTAATTTATGTCCATTCTTGTTATGTGTTGGTTCTTATGTTTTAATTTGCATTTCTTTTACTTATTCTCATGTATTTGATTGTATTTAAAACTTTACCATTTCGCTGAGAGTTCCTCAGTAATTAGTACGTCATATTTGAGAGAACAAACAACAATTGAACAAATGCAATAAAATATGAGTAATTGTTTGTATGTAAAGTTGGTCTGTTATGTTGTATGTGTTGTCATTTATTTTGGTTTAAGTCCAAAGGTGGTGCTGAAGTCTTCAGCAAAACCCAAAATTAGCAAAATGGCAAGGTGAGACCTTTATTGTTGCAGCTAAAAGTTGACTGCGCAGCTTCGATGGCGCTACCCCATCTCGTCAGAACTTTCGCAACGAATGTATGTCTTTGACTTAAATCAGGGTTCATATTAGTACCAGCGGTCACATACGACAAATGAGAAGCGCTGATAAACAAAATATTCCACCGAACTAAGTCGACACACTAAAAATCTCACTTTGCCAATTCAATGTTATGCATGTGCTCGCATCGCTCGCAACAATGCAAAGGTAGTTGTAGTGAAGATGGTATGTCCCGTCTTCACTGTACCTCGTGTGTATTGTTGTTTTTTGTATGTATTGTTGGTCTGTTATGTTGTATGTGTTGTCATTTATTTTGGTTTAAGACCAAAGGTTGTGCTGAAGTCTTCAGCAGAACCCAAAATTAGCAAAAAGGCAAAGTGAGACCTTTATTGTTGCAGCTAAAAGTTGACTGCGCAGTTTCGATAGGCGCTACCCCATCTCGTCAGAACTTTCGCTACGAATGTATGTCTTTGACTTAAATCAGGGTTCATATTAGTACCAGCGGTCACATAGTGGTGTCTCATACACAAATCAGATATATGATATATGATCAAATATGTGTACTATGGCTAATCGAACATTGTGCTAAAATATAGTGGCAATTGTAGGAGTTTGCCCAAAAATGCTGACGAGATATTAATTCCACCATAAACTGCACACTCAGACGAACACTTTCACATTTACACTTCGAGTCAAGTTGAGTCCTACATATAACATTTTTTGGTTATGCTCACTACGAATCGCAAAATTACAACACTTAAGAAAACTGACAAGACTACAGTAAACACAAAATGTTAAATATAATTTTTCAACTACTTACGCCGGCCTTCAATTTCAATAATATAGTCGCTTCATTATTTTCTTTTAACGCTTTAATTTTAAGTATTTTGTATAACTGCTTTAGATCCGAATTAATCCCACTTGTTTCAATGACAAACTTTGAATAACTCTAAGGCTTGCGGTGGTGCCACCAAGTTTTCTCCAATACATTTACTTGATTGCTTGGAGTGTTGCCATTAAGAAAATATATAGACAAATTTAACAATTTCCAATTTACATTTTTTGAATTTCTGCCAAAAAATATGGATTTGGGACCCTAGTGGGGCGGAGAGAGTCAATTCGGGAGTGAAATTCGTATGGGGCCTATATCTAAATCTGAACCGATTTTCTTCAAATTAAATAGCATTCGTTCTTATCCCGAAAAACTTCGTTGTGAAAAGTTATATTTGATTCTGGCTACAATTGCGACCTATATCGTGACTACAAGAATAGATGGACAGACGGACATTGCTAAACCGATTCAAAAAGTGATTCTAAGTCGATCGGTATACATAACAATGGGTCTATCTCTCTTCCTTTTGGGTGTTACAAACAAATGCACAAGGACATAATACTCTCGTGGAGTATATAACAAGTAAGGAAAGTCTAAAGTCGGGCGGGGCCGATTCTATGATACACTCCACTTTCAATCCGAATACTATTTAATTAGGTGAAAAAGTGAAAACGGGAAGGATTTTTGTATCCTGTAAATGTATGTGTTTGACAAAAAATGTTAAATCGGAAAGGACATTTGTATGGGGGTATATTGAAATCTGGAACGAAATAGGTGAAATATAATATGTATAGTTTGGCCAAAATCGGTCAAACATTTGGGAGCAACATTTGTGTTTGCGCTATATCTAAATCTGAACCGATCTTAGCCACTTTCACACATTGGTTTTTTTACTTGGATTATAAGCTGTTGTGCCAAATTTAAAGAAAATCGTGTACAATATGTGGTTTCTAAAGCGGTAAAAGTCAAATCGGGAGCCACATTTGTTTGGGGGCTATATCTAAATATGAACCGATCTTACCCAATTTTTGCATAGGTGTTTCTAGTTGGATTATAAGATGTTTTGCCAAATTTAAAGAAAATCGAGTATAATATGTGGTTTCTAGAGCGGAAAATGTCAAATCGGGAGCGACATTTGTATGGGGGCTATATCTAAATCTGAACCGATCTTACCGAATTTCTGCATAGGTGTTTCTAGTTGGATTGTAAGATGTTGTGTCAAATTTAAAGAAAATCGAGTATAATATGGACCTGTAATTTGATTACAACAATAGATAGACAGACGGACAGACAGACAGACGGACATTGCTAAATCGACTCAGAAAGTGATTCTAAGTCGATCGGTATACTTAACAATGGATCTAACTCGCTTCCTTTTGGGTGTTACAAACAAGTGCACAAAGCCATAATACTCTCGTGGAGTGTATAAAAATACTGGACTTGTGTTTATACATATATGTTCTTCTTTCAGGAAGATCTGTAAAAATATGTCGTTTCTAGACAAGAAAAAGTCAAATCAAGTTTGAATTTTGTATGGGAGCTATATATAAATCTGAACCGATTTAACCCATTTTCACCACGGGTGTTTCTAGTTGAAATATAAAATATTTTGCAAGATTTTAAGAAGATCTGTTAAAATATGTGGTTTCTAGACCAGAAAAAGTCAAAGCGGGAGCGAAATTCGAATGGGAGCTATATAAATTTGAATCGTTCTGACCTATTTTCATCATGGCTATTTCTAGTTGTTTTTTTCTAATATAAGATATTTTGCAAGATTTTAAGAAAATCTGTTAAAAAATGTGGTTTCTGGAGCGAAAAAAGTCAACTTGGGAGCGAAATTTGTATAGGAGCTATATATAAATCTGAACCGATCTAACACATTTTTACCACAGGTGTTTCTAATTGAATTATAAGAGGTTTTGCCAATTTTGAAGAAAATCTGTTAAAATAGGTGGTTTCTAGAGCAGAAAAAGTATAATTGGGAGCGATATTTGTATGGGAGCTATATATAAATCTGAACCTATCTGACCCATTTTCACAGGTGTTTCTAATTTAACTAAAAGATGTTTTGCCAATTTTGAAGAAAATCTGTTGAAATATGTGGTATCTAGAGTGAAAAGAGTCAAATCGGGAGTGAAATTCGTATGAGGGCTATATCTAAATCTGAACCGATTTTCTGGAACTTAAATAGCGTTCGTACTTGTCCCGAAAAACTTCGTTGTGCAATGTTTCGTTTAGTTCTGGCTACAATTGCGGCCTGTGTCGTGATTACAAGAATAGATGAACAGACAGACGGACATTGCTAAATCAATTCAAAAAGTGATTCTAAGTCGATCGGTATAATTAACAATGGGTCTATCTCGCTTTATTTTGGGTGTTACAAACAAATGCACAAAGACGTAATACTCTCGTGGAGTGTATAATAAGTTCATAGCTCCTTCTATAAATCTTCTTTTAGGAGGAGGAGGGACATTTTTGCGATAACAAAAATATAAACAAAAAGTTAAAATTTCAATCAAAATAAAAAAATATTTTTTAAAATTTCCGCCAACAACAATATCAATGTGTGTATGAAAACAAATTTTGAAAAAATAATTTTGTGTTAAAAATTTTGGACTTAACCTGGATAATTAATTATCCAAAAAAGTCAACACAAAATATTTGTTTTTAAATTTGTTTTGATACAATTATTTATATTGTAGTTGGCGACAATGTGAAAAAATATTTTTTTATTTTGAGCAAAAAATCACAGTTTGTTACCCGTTCAGTACAATGAAATCGGTTTTAAGTTGTTTGTGTAAATACTACAATTAAAGAAATCACTACCATTAACGAATGTTCCTACAACGATTTGAAACATTGGGGTGTTTACACATGAATATGTTTTGATAATTAATTTTTTTAAGTAAGTTTTTGTAATAATAACAATGCAAAAATAACTTGCAGCGGCTGTAGCCCTTATTTGCTAAATTATTAAAAACTGATGAAACAACTTTAACTAAATCCAACCCTTTTGCACGATAAATTTGAAGACTCATATTTTTGTGTTGACAATGATTTTTAATTTTTTCCAACACTGAGAAATTAAGTACTTAAAAAATAAGATTTTTTGGGACACAGACAAATAGTAAAATTGCATTATACTAATTTAAAATTCTGGATGGGGCTAAAATTTTTCTGAGGTGGCTTAGCCATTTCAGGCCCACCCGTCCTACGCCAATGGCTCTGTCCCACATATTGTAAATATTAACCTTAATACTCGAGTTCAATAGTAATTAATAACAAGTAAGAAGGCGTTAAATTCGGCCGGGCCGAATCTTATATACCCTCCACCACGGAGTGCATTCCACAGTATTACCAGCAGATTAAAGGATCCCGCCTTTAAATATAAGCACAGTACCATATTACGAAAATTGTAATATTTTTATGCACATTACTATATTTGTTTACTATTTCAAACTATAATGTATACTTAAGCGCACTGTTTCAAAATCGACTACTCTATATAAATAAAATGCTGAAATTGTGAAAGTGAACATGCCTATATATTAGGCGATTGTCAGTCGCCATTAGAAAGAAGCATTTTCTGATACAGACAAAGTGATAAGAAAAGAATAAATTTTAAAGATATCCCCATTCGCCCCATTATCCGCCCAAATGTACAAATTTCGAAAAAGCCATTGTATCCCTTGAAAGTGCGAATTTGGAAAAAACGTTTTATTTTTCGTGTCTACGCAGTCAGAGGAATGTATACTCCGAATTTCATGATTCTAGTTGCTGTCATTTGGTAGGTACTATTTTTATCCCCTTTTTCCATTTGAACCCCAAAAAGTGCGAATTTTGGAAAGTTCTTTTATTTTACGTGTCTACGCAATCAAAAGAATGTATATATCGAATTTCATTATTCTAGGTGCAGCCGTTAGATAGGTACTATTTTTATCCCTCTATCCTCATTTAACCCCTTAAAAGTACGAATTTAGAAAAAAAACTTTTATATTATGTATCTACTCTATTAGAGGAATGTACACGCCAAATTTCGTGTTTCTATCTGTTGTCGTTTGATATGTACCATTTTTATCCCTTTTTGTCCCATTTCGCCCCCTACAAATAAAAATCACTCTATCTATGGTGCCTCTTTATGCTATCAAGGGAATGCGCATTGCAAATATCAAGTAAATACAAGCTAATATGTTCAAAAAAACTTGCTGAATACTCTAAATATTAGGGGTATATTCAGTCCTTGTGAGGGAGAAATTTTTCCCTCTGGTCCGATTTCTTTCACTTTCAATCCCAACCGATCGACAACCATAAGACACATTTAGGAAAACTTCGAACCTCCTAGCTCATTTCGTTCGGCCGCTATCGTGCTTTCAACAGACAGACGGACATGGCTATATCGTCTTATAATTTTACCACGACCCAGAATATATTTATACTTTATGGGGTCTCCGATGAATATTTCAAGGTGTTACAAACGGAATGACAAAGTGAATATACCCCCTTCCTGGAGGTGGAGGGTATACAAATACTAATATGGTACTTACCCCTTCCATTTAAAGTGAAGTCACTCTCTGGTTACATACAAGTCAGGACAATCCAACATGTTCGTTAAATCTTATCAGACACAACATGCACACAAATGCAGAAACAATACGAAATAATACAACAACAAACGCATAGGAAATAATAAACAATCGAGTTTTGGATTCCATCTCAGATTTCTACTTAGATACTACTCAGATATTTCACTTGCTTACACACACTCACGTTTTATATACTTAAATCAAACATCATCGTAGATTTTTTCGAATTTTACAATCAAACCATCAGCAATGCACCACACTGAATCGAATTCCAATAAGATTTCTGCGATATTATTTTAACTTTTACACAACACGACCGATCAATTCTGAAATTAACAAAAACGAAAGAAGAAACGTCAAAACAAAGGGATGAAGATGCAACAGGAAAAAAAACAACAATACATTGAAAAGAAAAGAAAATGGCAATAATCGCCAAATAGTTTAACATTTGA